>PVJH01025065.1:0-32108 GCA_004026705.1 Nesogale talazaci
CCAAGTTCAATTGCTTCCCAATGAATGCCATCATTTTAACGTCAACCAGCATTTAAGATTGGGAATTCAGTTAACATTATAACTGCCCACTCTTTTGTTTTGTTTTGTTTGCTTTTTGGGAGTGTATCACTGCTCTCAGATAGGAATAGGAGGCCCAGCCTTGCTCCTGGAGAGCTTCTACTGGATTTGAACCCCCAAACCAGTGGGCCGCAAAACCACACCCAACCACTCTGCCACCAGGGCTCAGCCCCTGAACCACTCTTTTGATAAGACTTAAGACCAAGGTTGACAGTTAAAATAGTCAGATTTGCAGTCAGTAATGAAGACTGTTGGCTAAAATCCAGAGAACTAGAGCTTATAAAGCCTGATGTCTTTCCAAAGGGTCTACTTATATTGGAAGAGCATCAAACACTCATGGAGATTTTGTTGTGATTATTATGTTTTAACTATCAACTACTGCGAATTCTTGGTGAACTAAATGAGACAAAAATATAACCATCCCAGCCAGGTAGCTGCACTTATGCCATTATAAGACTGCTTCCCTCCCCCCTTCTCCCTTCTTTTATTTTTCCCTCTACTTTTTTTCTCGTTCTCCTCCTCACCTTCTCTTCTGCTTCTGCTTCCTCTGCCTGTCTCTCCTCCTCTTCCTCCTTCTTTTTCTTCAAATTTCTCTTTCTTCAAATACTTTAGAATGGATTTCCTTTTCCTACTTTTATAATCAATAGTTCTTGCTCTGACTCTGTGTTCAATGGTTTCTTTATTTCCATGAAAAAAAAAACAACAGATTTTTGCCACAGCTACAACTGGTAGCCACCATTTGTGCTAATATTGGGCCACTTTTTGGGTCATTTTCTTTTATTCTTAGATATTTCTCTTTCCTCTACACTTTCCCTTATTATTTTCTTATATCCTCTCCATTTTTGATTTTTATTTTCCCCCAGAAGTCAGGAAAATTTGAAGAAATAAATAAAAATTAGAATTTGTTACAGATAACAAATGCAAACTAAAAAGATCAATATTAAACTTTTAGAAATTGATAATACAAAGCAATGAAATTGAAGCAATGAAAGAGTTAGTGAAATTGAAGACAAACCTCTTACTGGTAGAGAAATAATCAGAAAATTTTAAAAATTAAGTGAAGAACACTTAAGAATTTATGGGACCCTAGCAAGAGGAATAATTTCTGTGTCATCAGAAATATACAATAAGGAACAGATCAGAATGCCAAGAAAGTTGTTAAAAATTTGTTAGAATACTTTCTTCTATTACCTCATATAAATGTCAAAAGTCAAAAAAAAATAAAATAAATTTAAAAAGTCAAAAGTCAACAATAAAAAAAAAGGAAAAATAATTGAAATACAATAATTGCAATACAAATACTCCATGGAGCATTTGCTATGCCATGGATTACTATAGGAATAAAGACATCAATCTTAGACTAGATATAACCAGAATACTCTGTTGAAGTGAGTGTAGTGAGTTGTCTGCTTGCTTACTTCATCAAGAAAGACTGCTCACTAGAAAAGGTCATCATGTTGGGGAAAATAGAGGACTAGGAAAAACTGAGGGGAATTCTCAGCGGCATGAACTTCTCCGATATCTATCAAAAGCACTCAGATACATTATAATCATCAAGATGTCACTGAACTGAATAGCCTTTCATTGCATTACACTGGAGATGTGAACCAAGTCAGAACTTGGGACCCTAGAAGGCAGATGAGAAAGACCCATTATATTGAAATGATACTAGGAAGATTTTTAAGGAAAGCTAAAAGGGATGTAAAAAATATATATCTATTAAGAAATCATTCCAACCATGAGCGTTCAAGATATATAACACTTCTTTGTTCTAAGATAACAACATAAAACAGCACAAGTATTATATAAAATTATGTAGTTATATTTTGAACATTTTATTCAATATGTTCATTAATAAAAAAATCACTATGCAAATAATTTAAAGCTACTCGAGCTACAGGATTTATGTAATTGAAATAGTTTGTATTTTTAGTTATTCAAATTAGCTACAGTTTTAAATAAAATGTTTATATGTCATGTTAAGAAGCTCTTTATTGCAATAATTACATAATTTCAAAAATATATGATTCAAACCACTGTTATTATGTGAGAATGAGAATAATTTGTGTTGACACAACTATTTATTTGCAAAGATTTTTGTTTAAATGTGTATTTGTCATTTCTATTTAAAAAAGGAAATTGAAATATTTCCTTTCTTAGCTTGAGGCTGGGATATGGTATAGCTTGTTACTATAGATCCAGAGAGATATTGTTTCTAGATATTAATTTTGCTGAGGAAAATGGATTATTTTTTTAATTTAAGAGTTTTTTGTGGCAATTGCTTGTGCAAACTTTCATATTTTAATGAAGAATTAATTATATTTGAGATAGGTTTCCCAGACTGCAGCACATCATTCAGAAATAAAGAAAATAATTAGAAATCTTCTAGAAAATGTGTATGCCATTTCTACACAAATGTATATGTAATGTGCCTGCAAAAAATCAACCTAAACTTTGAAATGCAATATAATCAAACTGGGTTAAGAGAAATAAGACCCAAAATTTAGGACAAAGTTTATCGACCAGGAAACTTACTTTATGGAGAATAACTTTAATACAATTAATTCTATTCAAATAGCAATCATAACAAAAATAAATTTGGATGTTTCTTTGTGCTTATCATATCAGCTTATAAGAAATACTACTGAACTTCCTTAATATATGCCATTTTAGCTCACTCTCCTTTCATTTGTAAGCAGAATTTTTCAGGGTTTTGTTTTAGAACAAAAAACAACAGTGTTTCTTGGTGTGTGCCTGTGTGTGCCTGTCTGACTGTCTTTGTCTATGTGACTGTATGTGAAAAGGCAGATGGGCAGCCAGAATTTTTACCATCCATAGAGTTTTATCTTCTATTCTATAGCAATGTTACCTTCAATTAGATTGGATCAGAGTCATTATTTGGTCTTCTGACCAGTGGTATAGAAGCAAATATTACAGATCATGTTTTATAATGACTTCTCACAGCTTATTTAGCCGCATTATAGTAAAACATACACTCTGACAGTATGTGTAATCTTGGAATTCTTGTAAATTACTAGTTGTCTTATTTAAAATGTTACAATGGGCCAGTAGCTACTCATTGTCTCCTATTCATTTAGTCTGTGTATCAATATTGGTAGCTATTCAACTGAAGGTAGGAGAGAAATAATGGTCGGTAACAAATGTGGTTCCTTAGGATGTACAACAGAAAAAGAAATGTGGCTTTAGAAATTAAATAAATCATGTTCTTTAAAATTATATTTTATTTAAAATAGCTGCATTTTGATCGAGTAATTGACATGTAGATTTTAATCTATCAATAGATTCTAATTTGAGCCAATTTTATCATAATTCTCCATCTGCAATTTTGCAACTAATTTTCAATTCATTTTTAGAATATATGCGTTCATCCTCTAATTCATTCAAACTGTTATCAGGCAAGTCCATACTCCGAAGTAACTTGAGGGTCAACTTCCCAAATTGAAAAAATTAAATTAAACTGCATATTGATTATTGTAAGGCAATTAAAATATTTTTATTATGAGTATTTCTGAACACCTACAAGCACATTTGAAATGACAAGACACCAACCAATTACTTCTCTTCTCTTCATTGGTAGATTGAATATTAAATCATATCAGCTATCTGAAAAAACAGGTTTTGCTCTTTGAAGCATAGCATTTCCACAACAATATTCTAAAATTGATTCCACTTATGGGTATATTTATTTTCCTATAACACAACTCTGACCATGATAGCTTATTAACATGAGAGTTAATTTTGTCACTTGGCAAGATTAGAAGTAGGTAGTTCAGTGATTCTAGTAAGGTGCCTTCTCTAAAATGAGTGTTCAGAATCCTTCGAGATCTTTGGTCAGACATTCTTTCTCTGATGTTCAAAAGTTGTCTCTGTGCTTCCAGGTATCATATTCTTGTAAGGTGCTGTTGAAAGAGGGTAAACATAAAAAACAAGAAGAACAGGGGAAGGGGAGACAAGTCAGTGAGCTTTTTGTAAAACTTTTCCTGGAAAGAATGGTACTGAGTTATTTTCACTTACTTCTCAGTAGCCATGCTATTTCATAAGATCACCACTAGCTGAAAGGCAGATGTGATTGTGAATGAACATAATTGGGTGCAGGTGTTTGTTACACATAACAAAATCACAGTTGCCTCACGAAGGAAGAAAGGAAAACTAAAATTATACACACAAACAGGTGTGTGTGGTACCTAATACAACTCTGGTTAATTCAAGAATTTCTCAACCCCAACCTTCCAGTTTGCAGCATGATCCCGACCCCCCCAACTCTCTATCTCCTATATCTCAGATATTATAATATCTGTTAATCACTGTTAATTGAAAAGCCTTCCCTGAAAATAGGCGGTGAATTAGTACATACCCTTTAATTCATTTACTTCCCAAATTGTCTGTCTTTCAACAGTCATCTGAATTTCCCTTCAGTGGGTCTTTTTATTCAACTCAAGGATCTCATGACAAAAAGACCCTATCAGATCATCACTGTCTCTTCTGCCACCTTTTCCTTTTTTTTTTTTTTTTACATTTGTTCAAGTGAATGTGCGTTTTCATTCTAATTTGAAGGCCTCTGAATTGCTCTCATGTCTTCTAAGCAGCCACATTCTTTTCAAATGTATTTGCAATATCCCGTCTTACCCTCATATCCATACACCGGAGACCTGGCAGTTGACCTCATGATCAGCACATGGATTTACTGGATTCTATTTTTTGATGAACTTTTCCACTACATTTTCTGGAATTGTATTTTACAAGACCATCTTCTTTGTTCTTCCCCAGGTAGAATGGATATCTGGTTGTTTCCATAAACTACAGCCAGAATTATCTATACATATCACACAAAAAAGAAAACCTCAAGAAGGAGGCTGTAATTTTATACTGGCATCACAAGCTGCAAAAAAAAAAAAAATACCTTTGATAGCTTAGTTGAATTGTTATGAATGGAATGTTGCTACCAAAAAAAGTATATTTCGGCATTCTCACTTCTGTGTCGTGAATGTGATCCTTTTGAACGTGTACTTTTTCTTTTAGATTCAGTCATTGTGTCATAGAGCTGTAAAGTGATTCCTAATATCAATCTTTCTGAAGTATGTTCCATGAAATGGGTGTACAGAATAGAAAATGGTGTCACACTAAAGGGGGGAAAGCTGTGAGGTGACCTCTGTATAAAAGAGAATGCCATGAAACATCCAAACCCCAAATTCACTCACACCAAGCCAATGGCGACTCAGAGTACAAATACCACTGTGGGACACTGCGACTGTAACTTTTTGTGGAGGAGGAAGCTTTGTTTTTCTCCAGCAGAGTGGCTGGTGGTTTCAAATTACAGACCTTTCTATCAGACTCTTAACCACTGAGCACTGGGACTCCTCCATGAACTTAGAGGCTGTCCAAAGTTGAAAGGGCCAATATAGGGAGGACTGTTTTACCAACGTGGGGAATTCCAATTTACAGCCTCAAGAACCGGGAAGCAATGTATTTCTTTCTTTAAAACTACTCACTTTGCTATTTCATTTTGTGAGCCCTAAAATAGATAGATGATACATCACCTATTTATTTATAAATTGATAGATGATGATAATGGTGATGATAGAAGATGATAGATACATAGATAGATACATAGATAGATGATACATAGATGATAGATAGATAGATAGATAGATAGATAGATAGATAGATAGATAGATAGAAACACTAATTAAATAAAAAGCCGCATTCTTATCAGAATTGGGATTTGGTTTGGAATTGTTAAAATGTTCTGATCAGCAAAGCAATGAAGCAAAATATATGACACTCAGCATTTACCTGATTAAGATAGAACCATAATGCTATCACAGAAAAATGCTTTATGTATTTTTGCCACTGCTCAGTTCCTTTCAGTACCTAGAGACAACCTAGAGACAACAAATGCTCTAATTCTACTTCCTTGAGAGTTCGTGTCTGCATATTATGAAAAACATGGAAAAGTAGTTCATCCACTAAAACATTAGAAAAATATCCTCAATTGAATCATAAAAAGCAAAGAAGTGTGATAAAAAGTAGATATGTTAACAATAAAATTTATTTTAGTGGTACATTGTACAGGGAAATTAATTCTCACTGGATCAACAGAACTTTGTTAACATGGGCTACTGGCCAATGTTCCTCTGAATTTTTTGTTATGGTGAATATTTTATTGCAATGGTTCTTCTGGAAGTATTTGACCTGTATATGCCCTAAGAATTATTTTTCAGAATATAATTAACTTTGACAAGGTATTTAGAAACACAGATACCCATGAAATAGTGATACACAGATATACAGATAGCTCTTGCTTTCAGAATTCTGTCCTCTTACATTTCAACTACTCAAAAATAATTTCACAACTTGTCTCCTAGTCTGTTATACTTGGTGGTGTGTTTGTAGGTGTGATGCTAGAAGCATCACTGGCATTTCAGATGCCATCAGGGTCATCCAAAATGACAGGATTTCAGATCATCTTTCAGATTAAGAACAGACTGCAAAGAAGGAATAGGCCGCTCACTTGGGAGGAAATAAAACCTGAAAACCTATGTCAAGCTTTGCTGTTACAATGTTTGTAAGACAATGAAGGTCTATTGAATGGAAAGAGATTATTGTCAGCAATTGACCTAGAGGAAGTGCCCCTGGGGTCAGAAAGCACTAGACGTGTGCTTGAAGAAGAGCTGCTTTCTCAGAGTGAAGTCAACCATGGTGGTATCAATGGACTGATGCTTTTGAGCGTGGAGTCTTTGGGCTCTTCATTTGCTAATGGGCCACAACTTAAGATAAGGCACAATAACTGCAAAACTACTTAGCAATGGGACTTAGAAATAAATGAAGAAGAATCTGAAAATTCGGTAGTCCTCAAAAAATAAAAGGAAACACATAAAAATCTATCTTCCAGCCTTTAGTGACATGAAATGGAATCTTACTGGCTATTTTGAATCATAAAATCATATGACTTACTATACAAAGATTGACACAGAAAAGAAGAATGGTGTGCACTGTTGTCAAAAAGAAGGCTCCAAAACCAATCTTGGAATACTGACTATGATAGGATTATATTGATCTGTTTTCAAAGAAATCCAGTCAATAAACTATTATTCTAGTTTATGTACCAACCACTAATTCTGCCAATGTCTTCAGTCAGAAATTAAGTAAACATGCAATCAGATACATTGATAATTGTTGGTGATTGGAATGCAAAAGTTGGAAATAAAGAATAGAGAAGAGTACATGGAAAATATGGTATTGATGAAGCTGATATGACAGAAATTAAAATATGTAATGAAACATATGATATAAATGAATTGAGATTATATAAGAGAATTTTGCAAGACCAGCAACTTGTTCATTACAAATATCTTTTTTCAGTAATGCAATAGGAGATTATACACATGAATTTTCTCCCAATAGAATGCATAAAAATCAAATGTACTGCATCTGTTAGAACAAACAAGAGAAAGGCTCTGTATCAGTCATTAAAATTAGCCCAGAGGCTGATGGTGAAACAAATCATCAATTGCTCATATATAAATCCAGACAAAACTGAAGAAAATTCAAAGACATCCACAAAAGTCAAAGTATGATCTAGAGTCTAGATACCAAAAATTTTGAGATCATCATATGAACTGATTTATTTCCTTGAACACTATGGCAAAAAAACCCTGATGAGTTGTGGGAAAACATCAAGAATATCATGCATAAGCAAAATGAAAGATTAGAAAGAAAAATCCACTTGGATTTTTAGAAGAGACTTTGGCATTTGTTCTTAATCAAAGAGCAGCTAAAAATTGGGGGGCAAATTATGAAGTCAAAGAGCCAAATGAAAATTTCAATAAGACAGATATCATAAATGTTATAAATGTTATAATATATGTAAAGACATAGAATGAGAACCACAAAAGAACACACTCAACATATTTAAATTTAAAGAAATTGAGAAAAAATGTAAGCCTCAAGTTGCAATATTGAATTATTTTAGAGGCAAAATATTGAGTGATGCAGGTATCATCAAAGATTTGACACTGAAAGACTTAGCTGAAAACAAGGATCCAGGAATTTATGGAATGTCCATTGAAATGTTTCAACAAGCTCATGAACCACTGGAAGCACTCACTCATCTAAGACAAGAAATTTGGAAGATAGCTACTTGGACAACTGATGGAATTATACCCATCCCAAAGAGAGGTGACCCAACAAAATGTACACATTACAGAACAGTATCATTAATATCACATTCAAGTAAAATTTTGCTGAAGAATCAATCATCCAACAATAGGTGCAACAGTACATTGATCAGGAGCTTCCAGAGGTTCCGGTCGTGGAACAAAGGATATAATTTCTCAGGTAAGATGGATATTTCTTCAAACAACAAAGACCAGAAAGTTGTCTGGGTGTGTTTTATTGACTATGCCATGATCTTCGATTGTGTGGATCATACTAAAGTGTGGATAATATGGAGAACAAAGGGAATTCCAGAACCTGGTGTGTATGAAAGACTTGAGTGTGGATCAAGAGGTAGTTTGTCAACAAGAAAAAGGGGTGCAACAAGGCTGCACCCTCCCACCATATTTGTTCAATCTGTAAGCAGACAAAATCACCAGACAAGCTTGATTATATGAAAAAGAATGTAGCATCAAGATTGGAAGAAGGCTTGTTAACAACCTGTTGTATACAAATGACACAACCTTGCTTGCTAAAAGTGAGAAAGATTGGAAGTACCTGCTGATGAGGATTAAGAATTAGTCTTTAGAATGAATTACAGCTCAGTGCAAAAAAGATCAAAATCCTTTTAAATAGACCAATGGATAACATCATGATAACTCCAAAGATGATTGACATTTTTAAGTATTTAAATTTTTTTAAAATTCTTTGTATTCATGAACAATGCTCATGGAAGCAAAGTCAAAAACCAAAGTACAAATTTTATTGTGTAAATTTGCTACATAAGAGCTGCATACATATTGAAAAGCAAATGTTACTTTGAGGGCAAGGTGTACACATCGTACATTCAATTGCCTCAAATGCTTGTATAATTGAACAATGAAGATGGAAGAAAAATGTATGCATTTGGATTGAGGTTCTGAAGATTATTGAAAGGCCAAACTCATCTGTCTTGAAAGAAGTGTGGCCAGAGTGCTCCTTAGAGGCAAGCAGAACTGATTTTCATCTTACAAACTTTGGACATGTCAGGAGAGTCCAGTCCATTGAGAAGGACATCATGCTTCACAAAATAAAGGGGAATCACAAAAGAGGAGGTACTCAAGGAAGTGGATTGACAAATGGTTGCAACAATTGTGCGAATGTCCAGGACTCGGTGGTGTTTTGTCCTGTCGTCTCTATTGGTTGTAATGACTCGATGAGACCTAACCACAACAACAACAATTTGTTACTTGATCTCTTGAGTCATGGATCCATGGGCATGGATTGTTCTTGAGATGTTCTTAAATGAGTGGAATACACTCAAGGTCATATTTTGCTTCTCAGAGAGTTGCTTAATTTTCTATAGCTTCAACCTGAACTTATAAGCTATTGAAGGTCTGGACCACAGTTAGCTCCTACCCAAGTGTAACTGCTGATTTTGAGTGTCCCCAGTGTCTCTACTCATGGATGGAGTCAATTGTAGTTCTGTGTATCCAACCTGGCAAAGCCCACATATATAGTGTCCTTCTGTGTTGTTAGAAGCAGGTATTACCTATGAATAGGTTGTTGCCTTTGCAAAATTCTATCAAGCTAACTCCAGCTTCGTTTCACTCACCATCATCATATTTTTCCGTGTCATTTCTTCTTGGTTTGCAACTCTTGCATTCCATTCCCTAATATTGTCAATGCTTCCGGGTTACATGTTTGACCAATTTCAGACTGAAGAAATTGTTAGAATTCTTCAATTTCTTCATCACTAGTTTTAGTGATTGGTGCATAAGTTCGAATAGTATTGTGCTGATTGAATTTCTTTGTATGTAGGTAATTATTTTCCCATCACAAGTAACACTGTGCTTCAAGATTGATTTTGAAATGCCCTTTTGACAATGAATGCAATGCTATTTTTGATTATGTCATTCCTAGTATAATAATTCATGATTTCTGGATGTAAAATGACCAATTCTATTCCATTTTAGCCCACTAATCCCTAGAATAGGAATATACACTCTGTTTCACTTTTGGTGAGTTTCTATTTTCTGATATGCATACTCTGTACATTCCAAGTTCCACTTATTAATAAATGTCCACAGATATTTTGTCTAAATTTCAGTTTTGACCCATCCGCAAATGAAGGTCACAAAGACTCTTCTCCCATAGTTTTTTCTCTATTCACATCATTATGCTGGATTCTACTTTTAAAATTCAACTCATCCTCAGTCATACTTTGAAGGCCTTCCCACCAGAGGAACTCATCTTTTGGGACTATCTCTGACAATGTTCACCAGCTATTCATTATGTTTGCAGTGTCTCCAAATGTATTGCCTCTAACCAAAAGGTTTTCATTGGCTAATTCCCATTTGGAAACTCTTGAAATCTGTTCACTTTGACTGACCCTGCTCGTGTTCAAAATACTAGTGACATCTTAAATACCATTGGTGTCACAGCCACTCATAAGCAAACATAGTATAAAAACTGACAAACTGTGGTATTCTATACTTTACTGAGCATGATATCTTCTGCCAGGAACTGATGCCTCCTCACAGCACATGGAAAGTACATGAGAAACAGATTCTCTATCTGTGAGGAGATGCCCTAAACAGCAACCATTCTTCCTAGTTATTAGGGGCAAAGAGCCCAAAGGACAGGCCAAGAGTCACTCTGAGAGACAAGGACTTCATTCTGTATGGGGACATTTCTTGGACTTGCGTAATACTCTGATCTTGGGGTGGCCAGCAAGGAAGAGTGTAGTCCACTCTGTATGCTAAAAAAGGAAGGACATTCGACCACCTAAGGTAAAGGACAGCAACTGAAAATGTTTCAATGAAGTTATGAAGCACTAGAGCCACTCATTTCTGATTTTTAAGTTATGAAATAATATCATTACTACCACACACAAGTTAGATTTTCCTTAAGGCCTTTGATTGGCAGGGAGCACAAGAGGTTTTAACTGGATTCCCAAGGCCTTAATAGAAACAATGGATGTAAAGATATAATCATAAACTGATAAAATGCATATGGTTTGCATATGGATTGTACAAAAACTGATGTGTCAAGAAATGGCTAGTACCTTAATGTGTCTGTGGCACATATCTTATGCCTGTAATAAGCTAATCACTTACAGATAAATGAAATTAGATAGTATTATTTTATTGTGGGAAACCAAAACCAAACTGCTGTTAGGGTTCTGAGAGTGTGACTATTCATGAGACCATAAAGTCTCACCTTTCTCCAGATTGTTGTAGAGGACTTTTTCTTATATTGCAAGGAGCTCTCAAGAAATTCATGGGAAAATTCCATTATCTTTTCATTAGACTTTCCACAATCATTTTGGTCCCATATATATGTGTCTAAATAATACTAAAAACTATTTTCTGCTTTAGTATTTTCACCTATAAAATTCAATGACACTAATTTCATAATGTTCTGCATGACTGTCACAAATGTTCTTTGTCAAATTGTCCATTACCATAATCAGAAATTTAATATATTATGTTTGCTTTTTATATGCTTTATTAGCATTTAAATTTCCAAATGACAAAATATTGATAAGTTATAGTTTATTCAGAATATAGTTTGTTCATTATTCATTGCAATATCTTTAAAATGTCACAAGACTGTGAAGAATTATTCAAAGGCATATTTTTCCACAATCTATAGAACTTCTTGTGACTAGAGAAGCATCTGCCATAACTTAAGAACTATACAGTTCACTTCATGAACTATTTTGAATATTTAAAATTCAGTGATCATTTTTTTATTCAGCTGTTAAAACACTTAGTACTCCCTATACAGAATCTTGCAAAATATTCTTCATTATTCTCTTCAACCACTAACCACGTCCATGTGTGGATCTTTATAACACCATGTGGTCTAATTAATGAGGAAATTAATTTCATTTGCACAAGAACAAACTGTCAAAATGTTGTAAGATATTCATTAAGTACATTTTTATTATTTAAAATTTTACTTCCATTTTATCTGATCCATGTTCTTGTTTTTGGAAAGCACCATGCAGTCACTTCCACCTGCTAGCGCCCCAGAGCACACCAGAGCCCAGTCCTGTTCCCACACTGTGAGCTTCTCTACCCTCTTCACAAGGGTTAGTACATTGATGGGCATGGTTATGAACGCGGAGTCAGTCCATCTCATTGAGGATTGTCCTCTTTTTCATTGCCCTTCTACTTTAACCAAGCTTGGTGCCATTTTTCAGGGACTGACAAGTCCGCAAAGCACAGGTGGAGTGGTTATAAAATGATAATAACTGATGCAAGGTGCTCTGGGGAATGCCGAAGTAGGGATGGGTGATAGGGAGGAACGGGGATTTTTGAGAGTAAATAATGAAGGTACGAGTGGGGAGGAAGCAGTAGAATGGATCTTGATTGCACCACTCACTTTAAAGATAATTTAACTGTGCTCTAAGAGAGATGTAGTGCTGATTGTACAATTCCCCTTGATATGATTGAAGGGTTGAACTATTCAGTTGTATGATATGTAAATTATGTTCCAATAAAACTGCTGAGAAAAAAGAAGTACGTGCAAAGGCATTTAGCCACCCTTGTTTTTAGGAACAACTGGGATACCTTTCTGCTAAGACAAATGTGTCCTCCTGGAAGTCCATAGAATTACAATATTCCTCACTAATTCCATAATTCAAATGCATCAATTCATCCGTTTCCTTTTTCAATGTCTCCCTTCATGTATGTGGCCATTAAAAATACCATGGCAGATGTACTTTACTCTACAAAGTGATTTTGCTTCATTAAAGAGATATTGTGCAGTAGATTTACTAAATTTGATAGATCATTTGATATCTTGATTGCTTCTTCCATGAGCTTTTATTGTCAATCCAGATGAGATAAAGTCCAAAGCATATTTGTGGTAAATAAAATAATACAAGCTAAGAAGTTTCTTGTTTTTTTCCTTACATGTGGAAAACCTTTGTCTCATATTATTAGTGTTCTTGCTCTTGTGGAGAGAGAATCTGTGTTGGTTAATCTCTTATTAACTTACACTTAGCAGTAAAAATGAGAGCACTAAGACTTTATCCTCAAATACAGCTTTTCTCATCAGATCTACCTTACTTTCATATTTATTGTGCTGTCTTAAGTTAATGTTTGTTATTTTACATTGTAAAGATATAGTAGAAAATGAATTGTTTTCAGTCTTTCTTTGTACACTATGCAATTAATTGTGGTAGTATCGACACAGGTTAAATTGCATGTAGAGTAAAGTAGCAGCCAATATCTCCTCCTCAATTTTCACAATCATACTTTAGTTATGGTTTCACATTTAAAAAATAAGTACTCTATTTTGGCTAACTTTGTGATTCCTTCTTTCAGTGTGAGGAAATGTCGATTTCTCCTTGTTAATTTGCCTTTTTCCATTATTATTTAAAAACTATAACAACCAAAAGCCTCACTGCCATTGAGTTGCTGCGGCCTACTAGAAAGCTGTAGGATAGGGTGGAATGGTGCCTGTGAGTTTCCCAGACTGTAACTCTGTGGGTTTCCCAGAGCAGAACGCCTCATCCTTCCAGCACACTCACGGTGAGATTCTAAGTGCTGCCCCAGGAGGATCATAAACAGTGCTCAAACACTACATCACCAAGGCTCCCTTATTGTTTTACTTGGGCTTTATGCTTGGTCCATTTGCCCCTTTTAAAGTACTTGCAATGTTCCTCATTTTCAAAAACGCTTTCTAATTAACCTCAATTAAGTTAAAACATCTTAGTAGCTGCTTAAATGAGAAATCTGTTTGCTTGTCTAGTGCTTCTCAAATTTTACTGTGCATACAAACCATCTGAAGTTTTATTAAAATGTAGGGTTTGGAGGATTTTTTTTTTTTGGAATTAAACAAGCTGTCAGGTAATTCCAATGCCACTTGTCTGAGACCTCACTTTGGGTGAACTTAGAGCTCACTGTCATGGAGTCAGTTTCAATGGATAGACCTTACAGACCTTCCTCCATGTGTCTGTACAGCTCCACATCTCTAAGAGAACAGAATGCCTCATCTTTCTCCCATGAAGTTACTTGTTGGTTTTAACTACCGATTTTGTGATTGAATCCAGGTAATGTAATGTAACTCACTACCCACAAGTGATATTACCAGTTATTCAAATAATTTCATTAACATCAAGAAAGCCCCCCTTTTTTGCCCTAAAGTCTAAAGATTTGCAGGTAAAGCAAAGAACATGAGGTTCCTGAATTCATCAGACTTGTTGTAAATCTGAAGGGAGAAAATCTTGTAAATATTTTTGAGTATTGTGAAAAGAATAAAAAAGGAAGCAACTAGAACAAAATAGGTCTGTCTCATCATGGGGAAAAAAGCACTCTATTTGAGAAACTCAGAGATGAATTGATCTT
The DNA here is from genome assembly GCA_004026705.1 of Nesogale talazaci. NCBI lineage: Eukaryota > Metazoa > Chordata > Mammalia > Afrosoricida > Tenrecidae > Nesogale > Nesogale talazaci. The sequence goes on from PVJH01025065.1 coordinate 14,595, forward strand.
CTGATGAAATCACAGCTAATCTGAATACTGAAAGAAGGGAAGAAGGTAAAAATGTATCCAGAAAAACTGAGCCATATCTGCAATTTAGCTAAATTTATGACAATGCCTGACATATGGTGGGCAGGTTTCAATAAACCTTTAGACTACAACAGATTGGGGGGGGGGGCGGCGCATAATGAAAACTTTATAAGTCCCAGCATTGGTGAAAGCTGAGCCCTGCCTGAGGCTGGAGGGTCGCACACATGAGCTGCAACAGTGCACTCAAGCATGCCAATGAGCAGGAAGATGGAGCTAGACCAGGCAACTTTTCATTCCTTCATAGATAAGATTGTCAAGAGTCAAAATGGGCTCAAAGGCAGGTAAAAACATGAAGGGTTAAATATATTATTCATTTTAAAGATTCTTTGATGAATAAACAGACATAATCAACTTTTATTATGGATCATGAGGAAGGAGAATTAAATAACAGTCATTTCATAAATCAAAATTACCTGCGTGTATTGGAGGAACAGAAAGATAATCTTTATATCTGAGCCGAAGTGAGCAAAATGAAAAAAAAGCAATTGGAAAAACTATGAGATGGCCAAGAACCCAACCATGGTAAGAGGGTTAAATTTTGATCCAATATTTTGTGCTGAATTATTTAATATGGCCCTTCTAGTCGTACTTTTTGTAATTCCTACACAATAGGACTTTATATATTTTGTGTGTGACTTGTGAAAGAGCTTGAACAATTTACTAGTAAAAAAACTGTAACCTATTTTTTTCTTCTTAGTTATGCCTCTTTTACCCTATTATTCCCCCTGGAAATATGGTTTGGGTGCTCTGCAAGATCTTGCAATGCAGGAAACCCCATGAGCAGATGGAGAATACTGCAGGGAGGACCAAGTGATTGATGCTGGAGATGAGAGAGCAGTAAAATAGTTGGGAAAATTGGAACATTTGGGTCACCTTTCACCTTGACCTCACAGAAACTGGGAGAAACTTATCCACATCAGTATGAAGCTGATAAATATTATTTATTGATTGTTTATTTAGTTGCTTGTCACTTATAGCATAGGTTTAATGCTATATTTTGGAAAGTAAAAGAGAGGTGTAGATAGGGAGAATATGGATGCAGTTGGCTTCCTCAAAATTTTATGCTCTATACAGTAGTAAGTAACTCTGATTTAAGGTTTACTGATTTTTAGGCATTTGATGTATTTTACACATAATTCACTTGGTACCTACAATTGCCAAAAGATATAGGAGTCATCAGGATCTGCACTTTTCTCTCAGTTGAGGAAATGGAAGAACACAGAGAGGATCCAAAATAAAAGGAGAGGGTTTTTATTTTTTTGGTTTGTTTTTATTAATTTGTTTTAATCTGCGCAAGGTGGTGGGAGATTCATTGATAAGAAAAGATAAAATAGAGAATACAGTCAGGTTGGTATATTAATTTATAGGATGATATAGCCGTCTTTGAAATACAATCTCTTAATTCAATTTCCCTCAGCTAAAAGAAGTAGGAGAGGGAAAGATGAAAGTGATTGTAAAACGTGTGTGTTTTGCTCTAATTTTTTTTCTTTAAATATGGGTTTCTTCCATATCTGGAGTTCATACTTTGCATGATACAAGGGTCAAAATGCATTGTTTCCTTATAACATTACACTAAACATATTCTGTTAAACAAACATTTTATCTCCCCTAAAGTGTCATCTTTGTCAATCATCAGTTCATTTCATATGCCTGATTATATTTCAGGAACTCCTAATCTGTTCCATTGGTTCATTAGGAATCCGTATTTATCACCGTGATTTGTAATCTATATAAATGAAGTCTCACTATGATCAATTGGGTTTATTCCTAAAGCTACTAAAATTTTACTGAAGTTGGAATTATCAATATCTACATACGAACTGATTGTTCCCAGTATTATTTTCTTTAAACAGAATGTGAGGTGAAAAACAACTAATGTAGAATGATAAAAATTATGGGTAAAAATAGGTATTTCACACAGACTCACACAAAATACATGTAACTCTTCAATTACAGAAATAGCATGGAGAATATTAGATTTCACTATAAATGTATAACGTTTTTTTCCAAACAAATTTATCTCCAATATCAACTAAATTCATGGCCATTAATAGATTCATAATCCTAATAGCCATTCAAGATGCAGTTGAACGGGCTTTGAGACTAAATTGCTATTTTTACTTTAAAATAATAAGTTGAAAACAATAATTTGTGATAGAAAGTTCATATAAAAACCAAAACCAACAAAGAAAAACATCCCATTTTGATATTTAAACTACAGAGGAATAGCATAATGTCAGTTCTCTCATCGTTGATATATTTGGAATTCTGTCAAAAGTTTTTTGGGTAATTCTATGCCTACACCAACACTCTATAATAACTTGGTTAATTTGATGCAATGCCTTGAGGTGGCCTGATAAATAATATAATCTTTGGAATGTTGAGCTTTCTCCTTCATATCTCACTTTCATTTTATCCTCACAATTTGTTCTGCAGATTATATTGCACTAAAGTTCTGGCATGAAAAACAGAGATAAAGCTATATAAAATAAAATCAAAACACTTTTGAGTAATATTTACTTTGTCGGTGATATGTAGGTGGGCAAGGAATGTGTGATTGTTTAAAAATGGAACAGCTATTCAAGATAGAGACATTAAATTGCTGTCAAGATTCAGCAGTGTTATTTTTGTTGTTGCTGTTTTTGTTTAGTTGACAGAAGAGTGAACTTAAGGGCCAGTTGAACTTTATAAGGATCCATCTCTTTCTCAGACTCTTGCCTCACACCGTGGGGTTACTCTTATATTCTCCAATTTTATTAGTATACCCTCCAATCCAGTACTGAATTAAAATGTACTTTAATTCATTGATTTCTAAATACCTACTGCATTTTAATAGAATGAGATTAATTTTCTTTGGACCCATGAAATTTCCTTTAAATATGTTTTCTTTTAAAATAAAATTAACCCTCGATAGAATTAAGTCAATTTTATTTTGAAGTCAACCTTTTATTTCTGGTCTTTCCTTTATACCAAATTTCTCTCCCCTTCCATCAAAGACTATGTCCTGAATATGTTTGAAAATTTAATCCAGATATGTATTTATGTATTAAGTAAACATTAAAGAGTGAATTTGAAATGTGTGGTTCAATGAATGAGGCAAAAGAAAAACAAACAAAACCCAGAAATGATCCTCTCTCCATTTCCCATCACCTCAAATTTTGTTGTTGATATTTCCTGTCTGCCTCTGCATTGCCTTCAAAGCATTGGAATGAGAATGGAGACTGTCATTCCCATAAAAAAAAAGAAAATGTATTGACAGTTTCCTTAACCTCAAAGGGTTGCTGAGCTCCTTGTTCAAAAGTGGGGCCCTGGGACAGAAAGATTAGATTTTACAAATCCAGCATCATATCTTACACAATCTATTTCACCACATCTTTCAGAAGTAAACATACATTCTGCCTAATGTGCAAAACCTATTTCTACTGCTCTTAACATGGTAAAATCCTAAGACTTATACATTTATTTATTTTCAAATGTAGAGTAGGTGATTGTATTTGACTATCTTGACAAAATATCACTACTGCCATAATTGAATGAATTAATCACATTTGGTTTAGGAAATTTAGAGTACATCAGCTTATGAGAATACCCTTGTCATATTGCCTTTTGTGGCTGACCCAAATCACTTACTATATATGAATCTCAGTTCAGTTGCATACATACACTGTATAAATAGTTAATTAAAATATATCTGCAATAGCAACAACAACAAAACAAAAGCATTTTAATTTGAAGGCATGGCTAAGGAATTTATAAAGTATAATAAAATTATTGTGCTTACTTTGGTCTTATTTAATCTTAATAGACTTATATTCAATAAAGACAACAAAATTTAGGTGAGAGAAAGGCACCAGCAGCATAGCTTCAACTGCCACTCTATCATGAGAAGCTATCTCTGTTTGTACTATAGGGAACAAAGGGACATTTCTCTGAGAAATGGTATATACTACATGGCATTACATCATTCAATAAAGATTTGCTGAGTACAAACTCTATTTTAGTGACTCCTTTATGTAGCAGAGATCAAACCATTATTTCTATTTATATTGTGGAGGTCATTCTTGTCATAGATTTAGTTCTCCAGGAAGCAAGCACCAAGACTGAGCTGAGAGTGTGGAAGCTTTTATAGGGAAGGAACACATGGGTGTAAAAGAGAAGGCAGTAAGACTGGTAGAAGAGTCAGATCACTATAATGTCTCAATCAGTCACAAACAGCTTGCAAACATTTTTCCCCAAAGAAAGTGCTTGTTGTATGGCTGAGTGCCAAGGACTTTTTATTGGGGTGGGGGGATGTTCCTGGCAATTAAATGTTTGTCCAGTCTTTTACTGGTACCACCCCAGCTAAACATCACCTCAGCTAAAACTCTAGGCCGATTTTGATAGAGTTAAAAGCTGGGCAATGATTTTATTTTGCTGTTTCTTACAGGAAGACCTGAGATGCCCATCTCCCAATCTACCGGCACCAGCCTCACTTTTCCGTGTGTGTCTGGAGTAAAATTTCTCCAGTCTCTGCAGTTTTCTCCACTTAAAGCGACGTGAGCAAAACATGATGAACGTCAAGACCCAACATCTTCAGTTGCCTTAATGATCCCAGTTGGTACTCATTTCTCGCCCTTCCAAGATGTATTCTAAGTGCTTATCAACTTTACCTTTTGCACTAGTTATAGTGGTCTACCTGCCAGAGTGAAACACATATGCATCCCTGAGGTTCCTGGACCAGGGGAGCCAGCAGTGCTTTAGGCTAGCGTTGTTGAAATCTTACTTGGAGGGTAGCAATTATGGAAGGAGGCACCATGGATCACCCAAGGGAATCACTCAAGTTCTCCTCATACTCCCTTTTGTTTCCAGAGCAAAGAGACAGAAACAGAATAATAAAAACAAACAACAACAAACCAAGTCCTGCCTCTCCTTGCCTGGAGAAATAGAAGGTTGTCCTGAGAAGAGTTCGAATCTCAGCAACCCCTGGGCACATTTCTGCCCTGCCGCAGAGGGTAGGTTCCCTGGGAGTCAGAATCTGCTGGGAGGCAATGCGTGAGTGCCTCCTGCTGGCACTTTGGCAATTATCACAGGAAAGAGATCCACAGCCTGTGAGTCAATCCCGCTCTTGCCGGATAGAGCGCAACTGTCCGTGTGGGGTTCCAAAACTGTGCATCTTCGTTACGTCGTTCTCTCGTGTCGTGGTAAATGGTTTTAAACAGCTGGCATGTATTCAGCGACCTACCCATGCCATCAGGGTGTCTCTGAGAAAGAGAATAATGCCCGACTGGCTTGCCAAGTCCCAGAAGGCAATCGTAACTTGTACTACCTTAGGACTCTTGCCCTATTCCTTACAAATACGACTCTCAAGTGATTATCAGAATCAGGTCTGCTATCCTAAATAATACCAAACTTAAGCGCTGGGAATTATGTAGCCATAATAGGTCACTGGGGGTAATGGTATCGGAGCCACTTCTGTGTCTTCTGCTTTGGCCCCTGGAGGGATACTATACTTCCTTTAGTAGACATAGTGTCATATAGTTATTTTTTAATTAAAATCTATAAGATCCCATCACATCAGCTTTGCTTCAGTGAATCCTTAAAATTCCAAACATTTCAAAGTGGTATTAAAGGCACCATAACCAATGAATCAAAAAGTAATGGGTACATTTTAGCATCAATTTCCTGTGAAGCTGGATCTTCTGTTTTCCAGGATCTCATGTCTATGGATAAGGATTTAAGTAAGTTTCCAGACAGTACTATTGGAAGACCTGTGGACAGGAAGACAGATTCAAGCCTGGAAGAGTTTATTCCTCAAGAATAAACTTCCATTACTACATGGTTGGATTCATGTGTTGAATAAGATGAATTTGAAATGATTGACTAACACAGAGCAGTTTCATCTCTTTGTTTGGAGGGGTTATCATCTCTGGTAGATTTTAATATGTGATATAAACAGCTTCATCTTCCTATCAATTTTACATATCCCTTCATGATTCTATCATAAATATTCCTGTCCCTGGTCATCTAATAGTTTTCTCTCAAGATACCTGGACAGGAAACTAATATATTTTCTACATCCCATTATTCAGTTATATTCCATAGTGATCCTATTTTCTCAAGTGCTCAAAGAGGTTGAGCAGATAGACCACCCCAAACCTGTTATTTATTTATTTTTATTTCCCACCCCACTCTCCCATTAGGCTTTTTCAAGGTCACCTCATGCTTCAATCCAGATGCTTTCAATTTTTATTCAGTCCTACGTATTAAGTGCCTTTGGCTTCTCTAAAGGAGTAGAACCAGCATTTTCATAATTATATATATATATAAATAACAAGCCAAGTCCTGTCCTATCTTGACAATTGTTCATTGTTGCACCCCTGCATCAATTTCACTTGTATAGTGAAATTGTATTTCACTTGTATAGTGAAATCGTATTTCACTTGTATAGTGAAATTCCTCTTTGTCACTGCTTCTCTATTTTACCAAACTCAACGTACTTTTTTTTTGATAACATGTCCACAGTGATACATAATCTCACCATTTTGCCTCTATAGAGGAGCATTTTGGTTGTGTTCTCTCAAGACAGATTTGTTTGTTCTTTTGGTAGTCAAGGTATTTCAATATTCTTCGCATGCACCATGATTGTAATGCATCAAATCTCTTTTGGTTTTCCTTAGTCAATATCCAACTGCTAAAGTTAGGTTTATTATGCAAGCTAGGCCAATAGAAGCATGTGGGTAGAGTTTAATCAGGTTGCAGATTGAGTGGAGGGCAAGCAAGATATGATACCATGGTCGGTATCCTGTCTCTCTCTTGTTTGCTGGCAACTGGACAAGCCTGCTACTGCTTGAGCTAGTTCTTTGCCTCAATGATGTGCTGTACTACCTGTGGGTCAAGCCAACCTGTGGATCATGTTGTTAGAGCTTGAGCCTCCTTCGAGGTTTCCTTCACAGCCCTCGTGGCACGTGCATTCCTTGACCTTTAGGCTGATGCATCTGGTCCCTGAGCGTCCCTTGAATTCAACATCCCTTCAGTGCCTGCCTCCCTAAGCTCCCCTATCAACTCACTGGTGCTGACACAGCCAGCTGCCTTCTGGCCAACTCGGCCAATCTTGCCTGACGGAAGGTTCTCTGTCTGCTTCCTTGGTCTTGGACAGGAAGCCCAAGTGAGTTGAGAAACTGTCTGTATATTACTTGTTCCACAAAAGTGGGTTGAACTGAGCCCTCTCAACTGCTGTGTGGACTAATTACCTGTTATTTCCTTCTAACTGTATAAAAAAAGGCATCTGCTAACTCTATAAAAAAGTGCCTGACACCCCAATTTTTGTATGTGCATGGGGTCATTGACAATACCATGGCTTGGGCCAGGAGCTCCTTAGTCCTCAAAGTAAATTCGTGTTTTTCAACACTTTAAAGAGGTTTGTGCAACACTTTTACCCAATGCAATGCATTCTTTGGTCTGCCAACTACTGCTTCTATTAGCACTATTTGTGACTCTGAGCATGATGAAACCCTTGCCAACTTCAATCATTTCCCCGTTTCTCTTGATGTACCCTCTTACTCCAATTGTGAGGACTTAGGTCTTCTTTGCAAAATCTATGTATTACATCATTGTATATATTTGACATATATATTCTACTATGTGTACATTTATTTTTGTTAGCAATCATTCCAGCTCATGAAAATCCTCTGTAAAAGAGTGCCTGGAATTTCATTATCCCCCAAGTTGCTAGGGTTGAATCTATTTTTGCAGCTAGTATGTCAAACCCTCTGATATATTTTTCCAGGAATTTGTTTCTCCTGATAACATGTCCAAAGTATGGAAGATAAATCTTGACATTCTGGAATCTAATTAGCATTATGTTTGGACTTTGTTTTAAACAGTATTTACAATTACCCCATATGCATATAACAATTGACTGAAGAAGAGTTAATGCATTTTAATAATGGCTATGGCAAATAATATTGAAATTCCTATGGATTTCCAGAAGAAAGACACACAGGTGTGTGTATGTGTGTATATAGACACACATATATAGAGTGATTGATGGAATTAGCTCATAAAATCAATATCTTTTTTTAAAAAATCAATATATTAAATCAATTTCACAGAAACCCAAAGAAAAGAAAGTAATTATTTAGAAGACAAGGAAAATTCAACAAGTCAAATAACAAATAATAAGATAAAAACAGCAAATATTTTATCTTATTTTTCCTATATCACAATAGAAAGTTTTTGAAAAGATATATTGATTTCTACCATAATTTATTTATGTTCCTTAAGTCTATGTGAGTTATTTTTATGTATTCCATAAAGTATATGAAGAGAAATAATTGGTAGTGCTTAAGAAGATATTTTACTTCTCCAGAAATCCATATGTTTTATGATGTCATTCTGTGTTATAATACATTGCAATAGGAGGGAGGGAAAATATATATTGCAATAGATGTGCACTACTGTTACTGTGTGGCCAAGGTCATTAAATCCTTGAATTTCCTACTAAAAAAACCAGAAGACTATTGCATAATTTAAAGTTGCCTGAGGGTAACTCATTTATATATCATGTCTTACGTGCTCAATGCTAAGAATCACAAATTTGACTGTTGGCTATTGCTTTTTATAAAACTTACTTCTTGAAACAAACCAAAAAAATTGAAAGACTGGAAATTATCTGGTAAATTATCCTCTTAAAAAGGGAAATATTGATTACTTATCAATTTATACATATTATATGTCAAGTAAAGCTATGCTTACGTAGATTTAAGGACTGAAATCTAGTGATAATTTGGCAAATGTGTTACAGGGTGAATTAATAGTCATAGGTAGAACTGGTTTCTTGATTATTATCAAGCTGAAGCTGTGTGCAAGACAATGAAGTTAGTGACTCCATTTGCTTTTACTCTTATAAGAAAATTTTTTATGCTCTAAGGTTCCTAAAGTCATAATTATTGAGGAAAATAGTATTTAACGAGCTTAAGAAAGGCTCTATTTAGGGTTTGCTTCAATCGAGGATTATGCTATCTAATAAAAAACAATTTGTTTCTTTTGTCTATTAAATTTGTATATTAATAAAAAGGTAGCTGAGATGAGCTAAAGGTCTTGCTACAAGGAGTTCCTTAGTCATCAAAGTGAAGGTTTATAGGTGTTCAAGGCTTATATATTAGATCAGCGTTAAATGTTTATACTGATCTGAGGCTATGCAAAGGGACCCTAGTGAAGCAGTGGATAAACACATTGGAATGAGGGCAAATCACTGGAGAAAAGAAGGAGGATGTCTGCTTCTGTAAGGATTCCAGTCTCAGACAGCCTCCTCTAGTGTTGCTCTGACTCAGAATCAACTCAATGGCAATGGATTTGTCTGTATTTTTATGAGAATATATGAGTTATTATATTGATGTGAAAATTATCATATTATTCCCTATAATATATTTTATAAATCTATTTTAGCAGCTGTATGTGAGATCACACATTAAAATAATACAGTGCATGCTTTTACTTCAATGTTTATACATGTGAGATGATGAGAAATCACACATTTATAGAGACCATTCTTACATTTCAGTTGTGTACCTATAAGTATATAAATTGCTTTCTGAATTCAGATATAATAAGCTTTGGCTGTAAAACGTTTTGCCTAGAGATAATTATGTGCAATACCTCAGTGAGGATAATTTTCAAATTCTCTAACACAATATTGTCGCTGAATTGTCTTCTATGAACTAAAACAATTTAACCCAAATATGTATAAACTCAAACATGATATACATGTGTTAGGAAGAAGAGTCTCCTCTTTTCCTGTTAGAAATGAATATTTTGTGATATTGGTAATTATTATTATTGGAATGGATAAATTAATGAAGATAGCTCTCTGTTCCATTCCCTTCTCTTTGAGTGAGGCTATGTCCAAATCAACCATTGTTTAGTTATGAAGGGGCAAACAGACCAGATGTCTTCACTCAAGTTTACAAGGGGGTACCAAAGGGAAAAAAAGGGAATTTTTTCCCCAAAGTTATGTATTCAAATTAATTGACAAAACAGTCCAATCACTTACAAACTACTCTGCATTACACTTAGTACAGTTGTCAAATAGAAGATTCCATTCTTGGAAACACTTTTCAAACTCATCTGTTTGGATGACTGAGAGCATGTCCTCATTTTTTTCCTTTACCTCTTCTACATTATCTAATCACTGACCTTGCACACCCTCTAAATTCTCAGAAACAAAAAGAAGTCACATAGAGCAAGATCAGGGGAGTCAGGGACAAGGGCCTAAAAAGGCATGTTGTTTTTTGCCCAAAACTGGCACACTGGCACGGTTGTGTGAGCAGGTACATTATCAGAGTGGCAAAAGCAGTCCCGTCTCTGCCACAAAACAGGCCGTTTTTGTAACACACTGTTATGCAGTCTTTTCAAAACCTCAAAATAGACACCTTTATTAACACTCTGACCTGGTGGAACGAACTCTAAAGGCACTATCCCTCTCACATTATAGAAACAAATGAGCTTTGTCTTAATCGTTGATTTCACTTGACAAGTTTTTTGGGGGAGAGGATCCTGTCTTCTGCTGGCTTGATTGATGTTTACTTTCAGAGACATAAAAGTAGCACTATGACTCATCATAAGCCATGATCTTACAAAAAATTCTGATTCACTTCACAGGTGCTCTCCTAAAACAGGACGTGCTTTCACTCAAGAATCTTTTTCCTGGTCAGTCAGAACCTGAGGCACATGCCCATTCTTGTTCCCAAATCTTCCATTAAAATGTCCTGCACCAAGCTCCAAGATAGTCCAGATAACTTCACCATCTCTCCCATGGCCCATCTTCAGTCTTTGACTATAAGTGCATGAATTCCGTAACATTTTTGTCCTTTCAGGGAGTTGTTAGATATGCAAAACCAGGTTTGTCATGAATCAACGTGTCACCTTTTTTGAAAGGAAAAAAACCACTCCTACCCATAGCGCCGTCCTTGCAAGCTGTATTCAACATCACAACAGTTTCTGCTGCTTTTTCAAAACAGGAAATACAATTTCACAATTGCAAGCTGTTGTCTTAAAGCAGGTTCAAGCAAAACCGTTTTTACGAAAAAAATTCACTCTGACCAGAGAGAACCTTCTTTCCCAGATGGCTCCACTGAATGAATTACTCAGACTTAGTGAATTTGATGCTGGCCTAGGGGAAAAATGCATCGTGAGAAAACTCCACCTAGTAGAAGTTTGTTTTTGTTTTGTTTTACCATGGGGGAAGTAGGGGGGGGGGGTGGAGAGATACCTGTTGGTATCTTCTAATAACTTGCCTAAATATCTTATTCTGTCTGTGTCTTCTTAACTCTAACAGTCTTCTCTCCACTGCTCTCAAATTAACTGAGTTCCTGTTGCTACATCATGATATTTGACTTGAAAACTCAACCCCAGGTTCCTCTAGCTTATTATTATTATTATTATTATTATTATTATTATTGCTGATTCCTTCCCCTTAGACTTTTTTTTAAGCAAACTGCCTACTTAAAACACTGTCTTTTTCTTTACTCCCCTACAACTTCATAGCATATTTCAACCCATATTTTGTTCTTATTACTCCAAAGAAATGGCTCTTACTGAAGTCAGAGCAGTGTCTGTGCCAATAAAACCATTAAAAATTTCTGCTTTTTATTCACTTGACTTTTTTGAGTCTGACACCGCCTCCATGTCTTTATTTTTTCTTATCATTGTATTGGGGGTTCATACAACTCTCATCACAGTCCATACATACATCCGTTGTCTCAAGCACATTTGTACATTTGTCGCCATCATCATTTTCAAAGTGTTTTCTTCAAAACATTTTATTTCTACTTGAATCCTTGCTATCAGCTCATCGTCTGCCCCCTCCCTCATAAACCCTTGATAATTTATAAATTATTACTATTTTTTCAAGTCTTGCATTGTTCGATGTCTCCCCGCATCCCCTTTTCTGCTTGTCCATCCCCCTGGGAGGGAATTATGTGATCGATTGCCCCTTTCTCCCCCTACCTTCACCTTTCCCTATGGTATACCTACTCTCATTATTGGTCTCGAGGAGTTTATCTGCCCTATCTTTCCTATGTTTCCAGCTCTTTCCTGTAACCATGTACATGCTCTGGTCTAGGCAGATTTGTAATATAGAATTGGGATCATCATGGTGAGGAAGAGGAAGCATTAAAAAACAGAGGAAAGCTGTATGCTTCATCAGTGCTACATTGCATCTTTATTGGCCGGTCTTCTTTCCACAACCCTTCTGTAAGGGGTTGTCCAATTGCTTACAGATTGGCTTTGGGTCTCCACTCTGCACAACCTCCTGATTCGCATTATGATTTCGCTGAAGATAAAACGGGTGCATAAGCAAATGTGGTGAAGAAACCTGATGGTGTCCAGCTATCAAAAGATATCACGTCTGGAGTCTTAAAGACTTGAAGATATACAAATGGCCATCTGGCTGAGAAACAACAAAGTCCACATGGGAGAGGCACACCAGTCTGTATGATCATGAGGTGTTGATGAGATCTGCTATCAGGCATCTCCATGTTTTTGACACTGGCTCGTTTCTGAAAATACTCTATTCACTTTGTTTTCAATGCGACCACATTCTCCTCATGCATTGTTATCATCGGTCACTACTTTTCTTAATGCATTCTCTTTACTCTCTCTTCTCAAACTACTAGAGCAGGGACTTTTGGGGAATTAATCTGGTGTGTATTTTCTTTTATCCTCTTCTTGCTCTAAATGATAACGACCACACTAATGAAGACAATGATTATCTACCGCGATATCCATGTAGGAAAATTTCCCCTTTGCTTTTCAGATTATATATAAATATGTAAATATATGCTCTGTATATTCAATATTGAATATGTACTTAAATATAATATGTCCAAATCAATATGTTTGATATATAACCTTCAGCACTTCTATTATTTGCTATTTTCCTGAGATGTTATGATTCGCATCAGTTACAGGCTAGAAACCAAGGCATTATCTTTGGTATTAACTCTTCCTTCCAAACTCCTCAGCATAGTCTATCAAAAATATTTTAATACTAGTTTATTAAATTTATTAATATTTCTTGTTCTCCTTCATCTTTGTCTAAAATGCACTCTTTTATATGATCTCTGTTTTAGTCATCAGCAATAATCTAGTATGCAATATTTTTCTCTTTTTCATTCAATCTTTCTCTTTTATAGAGTACCCACTGTGATATTTTGAACTGAAGAATTAATCATGCCTTATTGCACCCACATTTTCCTACCAACCCACCCGTGTATTTACATAAAACTTTTATTGGCTTTCATGACTCTTGTATTAAAGATGAAAATCATAGCATTGCATAAGGCACTGCATGAACTTGAGCATGCAAAATGCTTTCAGTTTTATATTCCTTCTTCTGTAGATTCAAATATTAGATATTAAATTCAGATCATCAAATGTTTATTGATTACTTGTACACTTTTATCATATATATATAATTTTTTGTCTATTTTACCCTTTACATTCTCTCTGAGTTAAATCCTTACTCCATCACTCTAAATTAAGCTCAAATATACTTTCTGAATAAAAGTCTTCCTGAACAACCATAGTGGGTGGATCATTATAATATGTGATTATTATTCTCTAAAAATGGCTGTTTCTTATTTCATAATTGCTATAACTGAATTTGCCATACTGCACCTCATCCCCATCCTACATTGGTATGTCTTTAAGATCAATAGAGGAAAGATATTCTTTGTGCTTAACCCTATGCCTCAGTCATAGAGTACTCTAGAAAGGTGTTTCCTTTACCGGAAATGATTTCTGGACAAGAGAATGTCCATAGCACAACTTTGAGTCCACATAATGTCAGATTTGCTATATAGCTGGAAGTATTACAAGAACTGTAGAAGTTACCCAATTGTTAAAATAACTTTTAATTACACTGAGGATCAGGCCAACAAAGTCTTCAACATCAATATTCTTTCAGATCAGCCTCATCCATGTATTAATGAGAAATGAGAAACAAAACAAAATAGAAATATCACTCATGTCAACTACAAATTGCAAAACTCTTCTGATTACGTGAGGAAACTATGCAAATCTGCTGAACAGATGAGGTACCTAGAGGATTATGCTAATTCTTCGTGAGCTAAGTCCATCAGTGCCCTTTCAAGAAGCAATACCTAATGGTGATGATAAAACATATAGAACACTTTAAAATTCATCAGGAACTAAGTCCCAAGGCAATAGGAAAATATGTAGGATAAAATATTATGAGACATAAAAAACAAGATGAGAAAGGCACTGTTGCTATATGGAAGCAGCTTTCCTCGAACATACAATAATCATCAATTATCTATTGTGTTATAAATATGGAACTATGGGAAATGCAATCATCTAAAATAATTATGTAACTACCATTTAAGGGCTTATCATTTTTAGGATTACCTGGACTCAGACACCAGAATTAATGTCTTTTTTTTCTGATTCACTATCCATAAATTTAGCAAACTAGTTACACATATAAATAATGATACAGCTAGTTGTGAGCAAGTTAAAATCTTGAGAGAGAATGAGAAAGCAACTGCTGTGATTCCAGAAGCTGGCTCACTGGTCCACGGTGCCTCCTTGTACCATGTCTGCAATGCACAAGACTCTGAAACTAGAATGAGTCTATTATTTAGAATTCTAATAAATATCTGTAAAAATAGTAAGGATTAGAATTTTAAAAGTCTACATTCTTGTATTTATCCCACCGAATAACAGAGAAGTAAGCAATTGCAGTATCACCAGCAAATATGTTTCTTTGCTCTATCACGAAGACTCCTACCATGTAGGTCTTTGAATAGGAGCACCAAGTTACATCAGATTGCAATCTAAAAGTTAGACTAAAGAGAAAATAAAACTTGATGGCATTCAATAAGAAATTGGCACGATACATGGAAAAAAATGAATGTTTGACAATATTCTGTTGAACTAACAACAAAGGAAAATAATGAGAGAAAATGTTCCACTTCTAAAGACAAGGTGCAAACTTGGTCCTTAACATGTCTGTTGCTTCTTCAAGCAGAATGAGAAGTCACGGTGTTAATAAAATTTTATTATAATTTAACAAAATTAAAGATTCACCTTATAAGAGTAAAGGATATGTCCTCATATTTCTTATTCCATGGAATGTCAGGTACATGGCATTGTTTAATAAATCCTTGGTGATTTAGAGGGCTAGATGACTCTATCCGCATAGACCTATAGAATTACATGACAGACCAGATAGATACATGAACATACAGTCTGGAGCACTAGAAAAATCAATAGGGAAGCAGGCACTTCTATTAGAAAACAAACAAACAGAAACACTGGGAAGCTCCTTCAGAATCGAGGTGCATAGCCGAGCATCCTGGGAAATTACTGTGTGCTCTGTTTGCTGAAGAGCTTATGCTACTGAGGCTGCTGTCAGGGGGTGCTCTGTTTCCTCTTTGCTTTTCCTTCAAGGCCAGTTGATTAGACACATACTCATTTCAGGATAACTGGAAGAAAAAATCCCAGAAAGTTTCTTATTTTCCCTGGCTCATTAAGAAGGAATCTTGAAATATCTACCTTTGCAGGGATCTCCTGTGAGTCTGCATGTTGCCATGCACAGTGAGAAGGGGGAGGGCAGACCCAGGGCAAAGATCTTCTGCGCTGACTGAGTTGACCTGGCTTCCACTGCTCATTTTTGCTACACGAAAAGTATGTTTTTGTTCTAATAGCTAAAAATTGTATGGTAACTGTTAAGCGTATTACATTATACTATTATACTCCAGGTCTCCTGTAGTATCAGTAAGGACTCAGTTCAGGTGGCTTTTTTTTTTTTTGCCTCCTGTATTTTAGCTCTCCCCTATTACATACACCTGCTATATTGGCCAATCCACACAGGCTTCAATACTTGTCTGGGCACCAGATTCTTCTCCGTCAGCCTGGTCTCTAGTGTCTATGATAGAGAAACCAGGGAATCATCTCAGAAAATGGTGGCCCTTCCACATTGTATGTAGGAAGAAATCTTTAGTCAAACTGATTAAATATGTAGATATTGGTTAATGCATTCCTCTCCTCTGACACCATCAGGCAGGAGGTTTTGGGAATCATTTGCCACACTTAATGCAGGTCCTATCCTAAGCAGGACTCCAATTGCCATCTTATCTCAGCCACATGCTGCAGAGGGCTAAAATGATCCTATCGGGACCATCATGTCTCTTCTCAAGATATTACAATCAGTTGCATTTGTCCTAATAAAAAAGCTTTTAAGATAATCTTCTTAATAATATTTATTAGTAAGTGTTTATTTAATCTTTTGGTTGCCAAAACATTCAATTCCAAAGAATTAAAAAGCAATAATTGCCACTCACAGATGTAGTCATATTAAATCAGAATTAACTCCATGACAACAGCTTATCAGTTATTTTTAGAGATTGTTATCTTTATCACTAATCCTAACTCCTCTATAGGGATAATATGGTGAATGATAATATCTTTATCATATTTAAGTAATTCTATTGAAATTTGACTAAAGTTAAGAGCTTTTCTGTTAAGAGCTGAGAATACCGGATAAATAAACTAAAAAAGGTTTTCTTGTTTTAATTATAGAATGTGTCAGTTCCTGAAGGCTGTTGCTGTTTAAAAAGTAAGTGAAATTTTTTTTTTATTTTTATTATATGTTTTAAAATACCTTCTACATCATAAGTGAAATCAAAATGCGCTTCCTCAAGTTTTTGAGGGTATTTTAAACATACATGTTGATAAGTTTATAGAAATACAGAAAATAAGTCTATCTAATATTAAACACAATCATATTTGTGGTAGAAAATATGGGAAACAAAATAATTTAATTTCCATATGTAATTTGAATTAACAAATTTGAAAAATATACTCAAAGCAATAAAGAATATACTAAAGTGTAAAATAGTATTTTCTTTTTAATTTTGCACACATCCTCTCACAAAAGAGTTTGAGAGAACTCTTCAAAATGACAGATTAATGAATCATGTAACGTAGCCAGCAGGAGGAGCAAAAGATCTGAATTGTAGATTGGACATAGAGTTCCTGGAAAATAAAGAGCTCACCATGATAATTTAATGTAGGTCATAATTGGGTATAAGTTAAATGAACTTAATAATTATATTAGAAATTTTTATAATTTCCAAATAATGAACCAATCAAATCTAGTTCATAGCAAGTTTATTTACAGCATCCTTAATTTTAATTGCTAACTCAGTAAATAAATATATGTGAAAGAGAAAATTATGCCAAAGATATATTTATAAATGCATATTGCTGCAATCTGAAGTTATTGTCATTTCCTTCATTTATCTAAGAAATAAGTTGAAAGAGTTATGTCATACCTTCATAGGATTCAATAAAGCAGAATATCAGCTGGTATTCTAACTTTATTTTCCAATATTCATCAGCAGGTAGAAGGCCTGAAGAAGCTGACATTGAAAC
>PVJH01025066.1:0-24606 GCA_004026705.1 Nesogale talazaci
AGTCCCGCGCACAACCACTACGCCACCGGGGCTCAGCCCTCCAAATTTTCTAGATCCATATTTTGTATATTCTAAGTTCTGCTTAGTAACTGATATTTGTAGCTGTTTCTTCTCATTTTGAGTCATGCCCCATGAGCAAGTGAAAGTTCCAAAGGCATTTTCTCCTGAAGGTTTCCCTCCATCTACATCATCATGGTCAGCTCTACTCTGGGAAGGCAGCGCTTCCTCAGTCATCTTTTGAGTGCCTTCTGCATGAAGGGCTCCTCTGTTGGCACGGTCGCTGACAATGGTGTTTCTATTCCTGAGGTTTTCAGTATCTGACAATGCTTTCCTGTTATCCATAGGTCTTCAGTGACTAATTCCTTGGAAGTGGACTACCTAGTCTTTATTTGTAGTCTGTTTTTAGTCTGGAAACTCTGCTGAAACCTGTTGGTTTCAGGTTGGATGATCCTGCTGCTAATTTAAATACCAGTGATACAGCTTCCAGCATCACAGCAACACATAAGGTACCATGGTTCAATAAACTGGCAGACAAAGGGTGTTGAATTGACTACTGCAAAGGCATTCAACTGTGCGGATCATAACAAACTATGAGTACCCATGAGAAGAACAGGAACTTCGAAAGACTTAATTACTTATACAAAAGTTGTACAGAGATCAAGAGGCAGTTGTGCTAATAGAACAAGAATTAATGTATGGTTTAAGATTGGAGAAAGTGTGTACCTGTAACCTATCACCATACTTAATAAGTCTGCCTGCTGAACAAATAATCAGAGAAGCTGGATTATATAAAGAATAAGGTGGCGGGGCTGAGCCCCAGTGGTGTAAATAGTTGAGTGCGGAACTGCAGCCTGCGGAACTGTGGGCTTGGCAGTTCAAATCCAGTGGTGGCTGGGTAATGCCTACGACCACCAGAGGCAGTGATGCCCACAAAAGAAAAAAAAAAAGGTGGCATCAAAATTGGAAGGTTTGTAACAACCTGCGATATGCAGATGAAACAAACTTGCTTGCTGGAAGTGAGGAGGACACGAGGCACTTGTTGATGAAGATGAATTATTGCAACCTTCAGTATGGATTCTGATTCCATGTAAAGAAAACCAAAATACTTATAACTGGACCAGTAGGTAACATCATGAACGATGGAGAAAAGGTTGAAGTTGTCAAGGATTTTGCCTTGCTTGGATCCACAATTAATGCTCACAGAAATAGCAGACGAGAGATCAAAGGACACATTGCATTGGTGCACAAGACCTCTTTAAAGTGTTTTAAAGCAAGGTTACGTTAAGGACTAAGGTGTGCCTGGTCCAAGATTGGATATTTTTAATTGCTTCATAGCATGTGAGTGATAGATGTTAAATATGAAGACCTTAGAAGAACAGATGCATTAGAATTATAGTGCCAAAGAAGAATATTGAAAGTACCACAGATGGAAAAAGAGCAAACAAATCCATTCCTTGATGCTCATTTTCCCAACACAATCACTGAAGACAAATGTGTACACAGGCAAAAGTGATGAAGAAAGCTGATGGTGCCGGGCTATCAAAGATATAGAGTGTGGGGTCTTAAAAGTTTGAAAGTAAGCAAGGAGCCATCTAGCTCAGAAGCAACAAAGACCACACGGAAGAAGCACACCAGCCTGTGTGACCATGAGGGGTCAAAGGAATCAGTTAGCAGTCATCAAAGAACAAAAATCATATCATTGCATGCCCACCTTTCTGATAAGATTGCTGAAGACAAACGTGTGCATAAGCAAATGTGGCGAAGAAAGCTTATGGTGCCTGGCTATCAAAAGATACAGCATGTGGGGACTTAAAGGCTTGAAGATAAACAAGCAGCCATCTAGCTAAGAAACAACAAAGCCCACATGGAAGAAGCACACCAGCCTGTGTGACAATGAGACATTTAAGGGATCAGGTATCAGGCATCAAAGAACTAAAAATTATATTATTGTAAATGAGGGGGAGTGCAGATTGGGGACCCAAAGTTCATCTGCAGGCAAAGCAACATTCTCTTACAGAAGGGTCATGGGGAGGAGACAAGCCAGTCAGGGTACAGTGTAACAAAGATGAAATATGCAACTTCCCTCTAGTTCTTCCATGTTTCTTCCCTCCACTATCATCATCTGAATTCTACCTTACAAATCCGGTTTCATCGGAGGATGTACACTGGTATTGATAAGAGCTGGAAGCATGGGGAATCCAGGTCAGATGATCCCTTTAAGACCAGTGGTGAGAGGGGCGATACTGGGAGAGTGGAAGAAAGATGAAGTAGAAAGGGAGAACCGATTATAAGGATTTACATATAACCTCCCCCCTGGGGCACGGACAACAGGAAAGTGGACGAGGGGATTTTTTAAAATCTGTTTTAATTAATGTACACCTGAATTAAGACACATCTGAACTATGACTTGCCAATGATTGATTTCTAAAGTACCGGAGAGATTAGTTTTTTTTCAATAGATGAACCATTTTTCCATTGGATGAAAAAAAAAAAACCAACCTGCCTTGGGAGAAGTGGATTCAGAATGTTCCTTTAGAGGCGAGGATGGTCTCATAGACTTTGGCCATCACAGTCTCTGGAGAAGGATAGCATGCTGACTAAACGCGAGGGGCAGTGAAGAGAAGGGCACTAGAGGAGATGGATCGACATTGTGGCTGCAACAATGGGCCCCACGATGGGGCTGGTCTACGCCTGGGCAGTCTTTCATTCTCCTGTACGTAGGGTCTCTGTGAGCTGGAAGCCTCTCACTAGCACCCAGAAACAGCCACAATGACGTTCACCTTGTTACTTGCATCCCTGTCTATATCCAAAATGTTTTCATCACCTCTAGCAGAAACACTTTAAACCCACTTAACAAGAACTCCCCCTTCTGTCCTCCTGAACGTGGTTTTTGATGCCTCCTCCTCCCTGTCTCCTCCATCGCTAGGTCTGGACGCTCCCACCTCCTTCCTGCACCAGGCCTGCCCTTCTCTCTCCATCTTGATGGGACTCCTTGCTTCTGATCACTAAATCTGCTCTCTATTCCTGAAGCCATCTCTAGTCTCTGTTTCTTCCAACCCACCCTCCACCCTGCTGTCTCAGGAAACTTCCTGAAGCCTAATTCTGTGCACAGTATTCCTGCTTCAAATCCTCCTGTGGCGCCACGCAGGCTTACCGATCACGGTCCCACCACTCCCTCGGCAGGAGCAATCAACATAGGGCCTGGGCCCTACCTGGAAGATGTGACACTGGAAGGCGTGGAATCCATGTGCCTTTACGTGTCATGATCGATAAACGCATAGATACACCCAAAGACGACTCTATCTGACCCCTGAGGATAAAACAGAGACCAAGACATCGTCCTTAAGAATTACACAGGGGGGCTGAGCCCCGGTGGCCTAGTGGTTGTGCGCGGGACTGCGGCCCACTGGGACGGAGGTTCGGTTCCAGCCGTGGGGCTGGGCCTCCTACTCCCACCACCGGAGAGCAGTGATGCCCAAAAGATAAAAAATAAAAAAATAAATAAATAAATAAATAAGAATTACACAGGGAGTATTAAAGAGAGGCTGATGCCTGGGCCTCAAGCTCAGAGACTTTCTCCTTCAGTGAAATGGAGAAGAACCAGGGTATCTACCTCTGTAGAAAACCCCCAGGTGATTCCTGACTTGTATTTAGCAATGCAGTCAAGCATGCTTGTGGGGCCAATGCAATGCAGGGGAAGGACAGAACAAGGCCGAGCAGAGCTTCCAAGGGCTATTGGAGAAAGGGTTCAGAATTCAGACTGGGATGGGGGGTGGGGGTGATGGGAGGCAGGGGATGCTTCTAAAGTAGCTGAGCCCTCTAGGATGGTGGCCTGGACTCAGCAGAATGTGGAGTATGTGGGTGACTCAGACATAAAAGCCCCACCCTCTACCCCCTTTCACACACACACCCTTTCAGTAGCCAAGCAGTAAGCAGGCTGCCCTTCATGGAATTATGCCCCCTTGGAGGACGCCTTTGATATTCACTTGAATTGCATTTAATTGGTAAGCAAAGGTTGTGGGGTCACACAGGGCCTAAGGCTGGCCCAGGCATTGCCGCTCCAGCTAAGATTGCAAAGCTTGATTGCCCAGAGGGGAGGATATTGTGGAAAGAAGGAGACACCAGTCTTCTTGTCCTGCTGGCTTACTCCTGCAGAGTTTCGTCACTTTGAGCAGGTCATTGCATCATTCCGGGGACAGGAATGAGGTAGAAGCAGCAGGGCCCGGTGATGTGGGAGAGAGCGTGCTGATGTTGGGATCATTTCTCAGTGACATGTGACTGTCAGAGAGCAGGGGCTGCTTGACTTCCCTTTTCCCCACCATCCTGAGGAACCAACCGTATTAGATCTTCTCACACACACCACCCTATAAGGGCACAGGAGAATCCTGGTGGCGTAGTGGTTACGAGTGATCCTGTCATCTCCAAGGTCAGCAGTTCAAAACCTCTAATTGCTCTGAGCAGGAAAAGATGAGTCTTCGGAAACCCAGGAGGGGAGTCTTATCCTGTCCTGTGCGGTGGCCAGGAGTCAGAATTGACTCAATTGGCAGTGAGTTCCATGTTGTTGATTTTAAATTAGGGTACATGGTCAAATTTTCTATCCATCCTCAGGATTAGGAATAACTGTCTCTTCGAAAAAATGGCCTCCGTTTGATTTCAGGGGCACCAAACTGCCGGTGACTGTGTCTATGTTTTCGTCTCTTCAGGTCTCTCATCACAACCTGAGACTACCTTTTCCTGGTCATTTATGACAGCGCTGGGCCAGGAGCCCCTGGGACTGTCCTTGCGGTGCCCCCTTCCTGGCTCAGAAGGGCAGGCGGAAAGGCCCCTGGCTACAGCCCTGCTGCCAGGAGCCCAGCCCAGCCCAGCAGCCCACCCACCCACCACAGGGAACCACCTTCACTCGCCTGTCTAGTCACATCACACTGTTTTCCCTCCTGATTCATTTTCATCTTATGGAGATATCCGTATTTCTGGCCAACGACTCAATGTCTTCTTTGAGATGGAGGCCAGGGGTCAGCAGATGCATCATGAGCCGCCAGCTTTGTCTCTCAGCGATGAGTGGACGCTCGTCTCCACTTCATTCCTCTGTGAGCGTCTTCCACACTGGACGCTCTGCAAAGGGGGAGGGCAGCAGCTCCCAAAGGAGCTAGCACAGGAGGAAGCAGCTGCTGTCCTGGCTGTCCCTGCAAGGAGGCGACGCAGCAATGCCGGAGAGGCAGCCTTGACGGCAGCACTGACAGAGGACAGGGCAGGGAAGCCTGGCTGAGCAGCTGACCCATACATGAGAACTGCAGGACAAGAGGAAGGGGGAGGTCATTGCACAGCACGTGAGCAACCCAGAGAAACAAGCTGGGTGGGTTTTAGGAGACACCAAAGACCGGTGGGGGAGGGGGGGACAGGAGGCAGCTAAGACATCAGGGGGGAAGGCAGAGCCAGCCCTCGCGTCACAGAAGCCCTCTTTGAACCTGCCAGGGAGCGATTCTAAGACGTGGGGAAGAACAGAGCATTCCAAGAAACACACCACCCAGGAAAGCTCGGCAGTCAAAACCAAGCCCTCAGACAAAGAACGGAGCGCTGCCATGCTCAGCCTGGATGGTTCTCCAGGGTATTGCGCCCAAGGAGAAAGGGACAACCTCAAAAGGTCGCGCTGTACATGATTCCATGCATACAATGTTTTCCCGTGTGACAACATTTACATGATGTAATGTAAATCACATCACGGGGGATTTCCTCCTTTGAGTTCATGGAAAATGGGGTTTAGAAGTAATAGAATGTCTTCATGAGCTTTATGAAGCTCCTTTGTAGAGATGGGAATCCAATGAGGGTCTGCCAGGACCCAAGGTTCGATGGGGGTGAAAGTGAGTGAGGGTGAGAGAGAGGGAAGCACTGAGAGCTTTGTGGTGGGGGACAGCGCTCTGTGGCAGTTATGGTGGGGACCAAGCAAATCTACACATACGATAAGTGACATAGAACCAAACCCCCCCCACACACACATGAGTGCATGTACACCTGGTAATATTTTTTAAGGGCACAAATATTTACTGGAGGCTCATACAAGGCTCATACAACTCTTATCACAATCAATACATACATCCATTGTATGCAACACAAATTTCTACATTTGTTGCCATCATCATTCTCAAAGCATTTTCTTTCTACTTAAGCCCTTGATATTAGCTCCTCATATTTCCCCTCCCTCCCCAGTTCCCCTTCCTCATTATTATTACTGTCATATCGTCACCCCAGGTTTGCTAAGATTCACAGACTTACAAAAGACAGGGGAGGGCAAAGGAAACTGTACTGGTAACAGATCAGTACATCGCTGATATAGGTGGGATTAATAGAAGTGGGAATGGAATTATCATTTGGATCTATACGTTATGTTAGAGAGATGAGCTTCCTCCAATGAAGGCAGTGAGGGCATACTCATGACTATCTGACCTGGGCCCACCAGGGCAAGCCCTAAGGGAGCCTATCCCTCCCTGCACTGACCAGTGAGGTGGAGAGAGTCCACTTTCCATTGTACGCTGCCTGAAGGCAAGACTGTTAACTGCTCTGATTTATAGTCAGAAGAAATTCGATGGAGGATTTCCATGTGGAAACTCTGCAAATGGACTTGAGGCTAATTAAAACCTCAAATAAAGGTCAATTAAGTTAAACATTACCTTCTGCATATTGGGTGATCATAATTTAAGCTCTAAGTAATAATGGATCTTTTAGTATTACTATTGTAAAAAAGGTTCACATAAAATGGAAAAATGCTTAAAACTTAAACACATAGCTTAACAAATTATCCTAATATATGTATGTAACCACTACTCAGGGCAAAGGCTAGAAATTTGCGAAATCCTTAGAGACCCAACGACCCTGGGATGGACTCCAGCTGTGACTGTGCGTTTCTGACCTAGTGCCACGAGGGCATCTTCATGACAACATGAGCACTCACACCTCTTTTGCTCACCTTTCTATGTGTTCCCAGGAAGAATGTGCTATCGTAATTTATGTTATCCCTATTTTTAGGTGCAGCATATGAATTATATATGTACCATACCACCTGAGTGATCCAAGAACTATCTCCTGGGATAGGAATTTATTCCCTACACAGAAGATACAGGTGCTATCACAAAATGTGGCAAAGAATTTAGATGGTTTCCCACTATCAGATAAGATAGCACCTGGGATCTTAAAGCCTTGTCTCTAAACAAGCAGCCACCTGAGTGAGATGTCAAGCAGGTCCGTATGGAAGAAGCCCACAGTCATCAGTCGCCGAAGGACAGGCATTCGTGTCATCTGAAGTCGAAGGAGGGATCCATATCAGAGCCTAAATTGTGAGGATCTCGTGGGCAGAAGGCAATGGGTGACAGTGAGAGCCCAAGATTCCTTTGTGGAACTACACAGGAAATAAGTCCCCCTATCTAAAATTGAATGTTGGGAGCAAAGTGGTCACTAAACAAGAGTGCTTGGGAGAGGGGAGTATAGAATTCTGATCAAAGGCATAAATCTGACTTGAACAGTTAAACTTTTGTCAGTAGATCACCCCTTTTCTGTGTTTTGAGTGTATATTGGATTGATGGGTTTTTGTTGGCTCATAGTTGAGTGTGTCTCAAAGGTGTTATGTCAATGGTGGTCACTCTCTCGAAGTTGGGTTGTATACTTTTCCAGTTTCTGGTATATGAAACCCAGGACTGATGAACCTATAGAGACAGCAAGAAGAATAAGGGTTTCATGAGCAGGGGGGTACAGTGGTGAGGTGGGGGTGGGGTAAAAGGAAGACAATGTCGAAGAGTCCTTGTAGAAAAAGAATGTTTGGAAAATAATTTTGGTAGCAATTGTACAATTCTACTTGATGCAATTGGGATGTGGGATGATATGATTTATGCTCTAATTCCCGACTAATAGAAAAAAGAAGAAAAAAAATGTTTCCTCCCCTATTTAACGCAGAGGGTAGAGAGATGGGAAGTCTATGGTCAGTGAAAGGAGGCACAGAAGAGTCCTCTGCTCTACTAAGGACCTGGCTGGAAGGACAGTGGGTATGTGTGACCTTAAGAATCTGTCTCTTTAGCTCCTAGATCTCACTTATACACTAGGAGTGCTAATTCAAAAAAATCCAGCACTGAAGCTGATAGGCAGTAAGCACGAATCTGTCTTGGAGGAAGGACAATCAGAATGCTCCTTAGAATCAAGAATGATAAGTCTTTGTCTTGCTTGTATTGAACATGCTGTCAAAAGGCAGAAGGCTGTTATGAACAGAAGGGCTAAGGCAGTGGCTGCTACAATGACACAAGCACAGTAATGATGGGGGAGAATGGTCCAGAACCAGAATTTGCTCCTTACAGAGAAGATACAGGCGCTATAGAAAATTTGGCAAAGAATTATCAAAAGATCATCTCCTTCATCCCATGACAGTCCTCACAGGGAGACCCCGTCACCAGCTCCATGTTACAGATAAGGGCATTGAGGCCCCAAGAGTTAAATGCGTTACAAAGCAAATCAACTGTGGTGCTGCATGGTTGAATAAACCCACCCGGTTGGCTCTGCCACTCTGCTTTGTGGCCTCCATTCCCAGTCTGGAGCTCAGTTCCATCACTGTTCTGTTAGCATGGGTCAGAATGATCTCGGGGCAGGCGATCTGACCTCCTTCAGGGGCCCTGCTTTCCTCAGGTGGTCAGAATTCAATGGAGGCTGCAGCTTCGAAGGCAACTGTTGATATACATGTCCAAGATGGATCGTCATGCCCATTCTAGCAGAATGTTTATATTTTATATACCACAGAGTAAATTTCACGTGGTTGACTTAAAACAACTGCTCCTGCCCGGCTCACAGGAGTGATGTTAAGAGGAAAATGCCTGGCTGTTTCTCCAAGGATATCCTGTGGATGTTGGTGTGTTCTTCCATGTGGACTCAGTTGACATCTCACTTAGATAGTTGCTTGTTTGGAAGCAAGCCTTTTTAAGACCACAGATGCTGTTCTATCAGATAGCCAGGCACCATATAATTTCTTGACCACACTTTGCCTTATCATTCATATTTTCTGTGTTTCTTTTATGAGGGTGAACATCAAGCAGAGCCATGTTATAAGAACTAATTGTTCTTAGATTTGAGTTAGGGTTCATATGAGCCCCAAATCTATTACTGAATCTGTTGGGGGTGTGGGTGGTTCTGCCTCTGGCTTACCTTACAGACATTCTTGTAAATTTATGGTACAGAATATTATGGATCATCTCCCAGGAGCATAGGGACCTTCATTGATTGACCCATGGTACCAATTGTTAAAACATTATTGAGAGAGGAAGATTGAACAAGTGTAGGCTAATTACATCTCACACTATCTAAATTATTCACTTATACAGAGTAGATTCTTATGTGGCTGGATACTATTTATACAAACAAAGAGAGCTGGTTTTCAGGCAAAACTTACAATAGTATTTACTGACAATGTCAATCTCTGGTCTACCAGCATAAAGCATATCTTAATACAGCAAGTAGGGCATTGAGTCATAGGCCAATATTGATTTATTTGCTTACTGATAGTTTGATACTCCTGGTATAGCTGTCTTCTACTTCTTCACACATCATGTAGTTTCAATCCTAAATTCTCAGGCTACAGGTGGGTTTGAGGTAGAATCTAGTTCACCCAGTGGGATTTTCACGTCGGATCCCTCTGATAGAGCCTTTGGAACATGGTGTGCACCTTGAAGATCCAGGAATCAATGACCGAGGGTTCCATGGCACTTTGCCTGGGTCCCCTCACTCCTGCCCCCTGCCAGCGATGTACAGAAACTCCAGCCAATGTGGCTTACTAGGAGCATATTAACAGGCATACTCCCAGCTTTGATTTGTTTTATGACTCACTCACACACCCTTCTCCTCACTCCTCCTCCCACTGTCACACACACACATCTACTGTCAACCATCACCTTATTTATTTATATAATTCATCACATATTTTAATATAGTATATTATATATTTTTAGATATGATGTATGAACTATTAATGATACTGTTTCTTTGTTTGCATATCCAGTTGTGGCAGTTACATAGTCTGTTGTCAATTTGAGAGGATTAAAAGTAAAGAGATGGAGCTTAGCCTGTCAGTCAGGTCACTTGATGACCTCATTTGGAGGCGCTAAGGCTCCAAACTGGCTGGAGGCAGGACACACACTAACCCCCTGGGAGACATTGCAGTTGACAGGACACATGGACCTGGGCTAGTGTCCTGAGCTGGACTAGCCACAGAGAGACCCACGCCAACACTGGGATGCTTACAATGCCCATCCACTGGCCTGTGATCCTCCTGCATTCAGCATCATTGCAGGTGTTTCATGAGTCCAAAGAGGACTTTATAGATTGTTATCAGACATATAGGCTAAAATCAGACTTAGGGACTTGATCTTGACTGACCTGGGATGTTTTCTTAATGAACAATTACTCCTCTTATATCAAGCTCTTTCTTGTACACATGAGCGTCTATTAACTTGTCTCTCTAGTCAATCCAGAGGAACACACCTGTGTACAAAACAAATGGCATCATGATTAATGCCATTCTAGGGTACAAAGAGGCCCCAGATATCAAATATAATTTAAGGAGAAATGTTATTAAGTTGTAAACATCACAAAGACAAGACATCACCTAAGCATGAGGTCTTAATGGCATCCAAGAGTTTCCTGAGAGTCACAGACTTAAGAAGAACATGGGAGGCCAAAGGAAACTCACAAAAGCAAAATTGGTGGCATATCAACCCATGACAGTGACAGGTGGAACTACAGAACCAAGAACAGGACCGTGTTTGGCATACTTATTGATTTTTAGGGCATCACTGCCCGGGTGATGGGAGTAGGAGGCCCAGCCTTTGCCCCTGTGGAGCTGGAATTGAACCTCCATTCCAGTGGGCTGCAGTCCCGCGCACAACCACTATGCCACCGGGGCTCAGCCCCTGGCACATTTATTACGTTAGACTGAAGAGTTTGCAGGGTAGATCCAGGACCCTCCATCCATGACTCTGTGACTTGAGTATGGTGATCTTCACTAAGAATATATTCAGGCAAGCCTCTGTGGGAGACTGCTCCTCACTGGCCTAATTGGGACAGGGGGTGAAAGAGATTCACTTTCCAATGCACTCTGCCTAGGGGCAAGCATGCTCACATTAATGGTCAGAAGAAATTTAATAGTGGTCAAATCCACCTGTGGACTCAGCAAATAGTTTGAGTTTTCCCTATGATCCGTAGCCCTCTGTAAACTGGAAGTGCTCAGAATTTAAGCTCTAATACAACCCTTTGGTCTCACAAAATGCAAATCAAATACAATCTGGGCTACATCATTTGGCTAAGCTTACTCTGCAGCTTATGTGCAGACCTTAAAATTTCACGTCTGGACGGATTCATAGCTTCTTGTAAAATAGGCTGCTTCACTGCGTTTCAGCGCTATAAAACTAGATTCATGTTAAGCATGGGTTATTCACTTGCTACAAAAGCAGTCCACTTGTACCACGAGTAGAAGTGCTAGTTGTGGACAGCACGATGATCACCTTGTTTTTCTTTTCAGGTTTTTATTAGGGTTGAAGTGGAGAACCTATCTGTGGGGGCTCACTGTTTCTTCAGCCACTCCAAACCGGGTTGATAGGGGCCTGTAAGTGGCTGGACACCTTGGCACATTCTGGTCACCTTCATGGGGCACTGGGCAACTGTAGGGGTGGCCGCCTTGATCATGGACGCCACACTTGGTGCAAGGACTGAGTAGGGGCAGAATTATAGCGAGGCCCTCAATGATAAAGGACACCGCCAGTATTGGTTACATAGGTCAGGCATTCTTGCTTTAGTGCCAGCCCATAATATAATCATCTCTTCTGATTATCCTCTGTAGGGAAATCTTGGATTTGAGATGACTTTGTGCATATGTAATCGAGAGGATGTGCTGTCGATATTATTTTTTACCCAAGGTCATTTTAAAAAGTAACTTGGGCTGAGCCCCGGTGGTGTAGTGGTTGTGCGCAGACCTGTGGCCCACTGGAATGGAGGTTCAACTCCAGCTGCAGCTCTACAGAAGCAAAGGCTGGGCCTTGTACTCTCACCGTCAGAGGGCCGTGATATCAAAAAAGACCCCCCAAAAAGTAACTTTGTGCTGCCTACTCCCTTAATAATCCTCACAGCGATCCTTTAATGTCCCTGTTGCGTCACTCTGATTCTACACCCCAGAGTAGAGCTGCCTCTGAAATTTCTCAGATAGAGTTCTAGGATCTGTCTGCGTCTCAGTCTACTCAATGGTACATAACAACAGTCTGTATGGAAGCAAATCATTGGGCCTTCTCCACGGAGCCACTCTCAGGATGGATTCGAACTGTCAACCTTTGGGTTAGTTGCTGAATGTAAACCACTTGCACTACCAGAATGCCTCAGTGTCGCATCCAAAAAACTCACTAGTGTCCAGTCCATGAAGATCCATAGAGACCCCCGAGGACAGGGTAGAACTGCCCTTCTGAGTTCCCCAGACCAGAACTCTTCCAGGAAGTAGAACGCCATCATTCTCTCTCAGAGTGGCTGGTGGTTTATAACTGCTTACCTTGTGAATCAGATCGCTGCCCCCTGGTACCCACGGCTCCACCAAGCTCCTCTGTGGTGTATAAGACTCCAGTTTTACAGATGAGAAGACTGGGACCAAGAAAACATAGGCATCTTGCCCAAGGCCACATAGCTAGGAAGTTGAGGAGCTGGGAATGGTCTGTGATGTATTTGCTTGGCTTTGGTCTTCTCTGACAGTTACTACAATGTCTTCAAAACCTTTGGATTCCACTTGGCCTTGGAGCCATGCTGTCTGAGGGCCCCCCATTTCCACTGAAATGTCCACTTTGTTCTCAACCAGGCTGCAGTCCAACTCACTGTTGACAAGGCGTCCCCAAGCACATCTAACAGAAAAAAAATTAAAGTCTGTGTCTTTAACGTGGCCTCATAATCTGCCTCTTTTTGTTCGACCGAAATGTTTGTCAGCGCAAGTCTAAAAATGACAGACATATCATTTATTGTTGCTGCCGAGATTGCACACTGCAGGACATACTCAAACTCGGTTTCTAACATGTACAATTCAATGACTTTAATGTCATTTTCTAAAATTTTCTCTCTCTTTTTCTTAAAGGAAGCCTGCAGTTAGCATCAGATTATAAGCTGAAAACGCTGGACCTAAAATCAATAGCGCCTCCTGAAAATAAATAGGTGTGTGCGTCCCTAAGAATCACGGTGAACTGAGTGACAAGACCTGAGCTTTTCCAAAAGTGGCTGGCTTGCTCTGTTAGGTAACATGAACCGGTTCTGGACAATAAAGGTGGGGGTCTAAACACCGAGCGGCAGGGGCAGACAGAGTAAAGGAGGGCCCGGCCTCTCACCTAAAGAGAGCATTAAACAACAGGACTGTTTCCGTTTGGGTCAAAAGTCACTCTGCCCCTTTGATCTGCACTTCAGCAAAGAGGCATCATGGACCTTCAGGGTCATGGGAGGAGAGGGCCGGGGCAAGAGAGAAATTTCAGTCCACCTTGAAGTGTGAAGTGTTTGCTTTTCCTCCGCCTTCTCATCACACTTCCTCTCCAGGGAAAACCTACCCTTCATAGTCCTGCATGAAACTTCGCTGGCATTCTTCGGCGGCCCTGTGCAAGCTTCAAAAAGCTCAAACGAGGTCATCCCTTTCAGAAAGGTTTCTGGTCAGACATATCATGAAATCTGTGGGCTGCAGTTCTTTGAGCGTCTCCTTTGATTTTTTTTCCCCTGTCCCCCAAATGGGGAAGTTTTAACCTTTTTGTACCTGAATCTAAATGCAACACCTCCATAAACCTGAGGGCCACAATGCCAATGAAACCTCACACTCCTTTGTCTAACCTCTGCACGACAACCTCCTTCATTGGTCCTTCCTCCTTGGCCATTACCACCGAGTGAAGGTCCTGCTGATACATGTATGGGAAAAAAGAGGGGGGGGGGGACGGTTATCTGACTGGGGAGGACCAGTATAATGGCTAATGGAGAAGATTCTCTTGTTTTTAATAGTCTGAAAGCTTCCTGGTCTTTTCTTTGGCTTCCTTCCCGTGGTACTAGACACTTGGCCATGCAGTATGAATCTGAATGCTCTCTTTATGCATCTTCGTGTCACCCCCTAACTGCAGGGCCCCAGGGTCCCATTCATTTCAAAGTGACTGGCAGGGTTGAGGCCAGCGCCGGGTGAACAGGAGCCACAAATGAACCCCTTCCCCCCAGCCCCCAACCCGGACGTCCTTCCTTCCTTCCCCCACCCCTTGTCGGTGTGACTGAGTCAAAAGTGTTCCTGACCTGACGTTACGAATGAGAAACTCGAGAAAGAGGAAAGAAACATAACTTCTAGAAACGGCTGCCTGTAGACAAAGCCTTGTCTTGAGGTCTTCTCTTTCTTGAGCAGCCGTGAGCTCAATGCCCTATTGGCCTAAAGGTGATAGTACCTTTTGAAAGGGACCCTGAGCTCAGAGCTTCCCTACACAATCCTGACCCCAGCAGTCTCCTCCCTGGAGCCTCAACATTTAGGTCTGGAGATGAAGATTTGGGGGAAACCAGGTCGTGTCATCGATATTTCCACATGGCCTGCCAATCAGCAGAGATGAGACATTTCCTTCTTCAAGAGAGGACCGACAAAGAGAAGTTGAGAGGACCCGAGTGGCATCAGAGGGATTGGTGTCACCCAGTGCCTGACGTCACTGTGTCACTTCCCTGCTCTCCACAGACCACTCTCATGCCAGACTGTGTGGAATCCTTAGTAACGTCTATTATCAATCTTACTATAGAGTAAACTATATTTATGGGTATAAGGGGTCCTGTGACCTAATGAATTACCTGCTGGGCTGCTAGTGGCAGACTCAGCAGTTCAAAACCACCTGCTGCTCCCCGGGAAAAAGATGAGGCTTTCTATTCCTGGGAAGATTGACAGCCCACGACAGCCACAGCTGCAGCTCTCCTGTGTCCTGCAGGGTGGCTATGAGTCCGAATGGACTCCACAGCAAGGAGGTAGGTGTTAGTTGTAAATTGACGAACTGTAGTATTGCTTGGGGTACAAGCTAGAAAGCTGTTTTGTAAAACCTTTTTACGCTGAGTCATGACGATGAGTTACAACGTTATCCGTACCCGAGCAAGAGCCCTTTAAAAATTTTTCTCCTTCTTTTCCTTTAACAGTGACTTCCTTCTCAAAAGTTATTGATGGACGTTTACAAATACCACAGAAACAATGATAGAGTATCTAAAACACCAGAAATGTTGACAAAATCGCCAATGATGAAAACACCCTGCAGAAACAACAGCAAGTGCCTGGTAGTTTGTGCGGGTGCAACCATGTGATGTGAAGCATCGCTGTAACAATCACAGCTCTGACAAGAGCCCATGTCAAAGCTCAGAAAGTAACATAAGAGAGTTTTAGCCTCGTAGGTATATGGATACCGCTTGACATGGATGGATGGATTGATTGTGATAAGAGATGTATGAGTCCCGGTAAAATTTATTTTTTTATTTTGGCGGGGCGCGGGGGGGGTGGGCATCACTGTTCTCCGGTGGGAGTAAGAGGCCCAGCCCCACTGCTGGAATTGAACCTCTGTCCCAGTGGGCCGCAGTCCGCGCACAACCACTATGCCACCGGGGCTCAGCCCGTAAAATTATTTTTTAAAGTACATGGATACATGTAAGGTGGGCTTACAAAAAAAATGATTTTGTTATTATAACCAACTACAGAGGTATGTTTATTAAAGATAATAACTTTTTGGCAAAGCAGTACACAAAATAATGAGTGGACAATTACTCTGTTGTCACCTTAGGGTGCGTGAAATTATTTGGTTTGACTCTTCTTTCCGTGGTCTTTGTAACTCCTATCAAACG
The DNA here is from genome assembly GCA_004026705.1 of Nesogale talazaci. Taxonomy (NCBI): domain Eukaryota; kingdom Metazoa; phylum Chordata; class Mammalia; order Afrosoricida; family Tenrecidae; genus Nesogale; species Nesogale talazaci. Next base: position 15,868 of record PVJH01025066.1, read on the forward strand.
ACCTCGTCTCACTGCCAGTGAGTTGATTACAGATGGGCGCATGCGATGCAGGTGTGTAGGAATATAGTTTTCGGATGGATCAGCTTTGTCATTCCACTCTAGAGGATAAAGTGAGCCGCCTCAGAAATGGAAGGAGAGAATTTCATGATCATCAAGACAGAAAAGCCCTGAGCGGTGTGCATCTGAGATCCCTATGTGGAGAAATGACAGCAACAGAGGCACCAGCATGGAGACCGTGAGACGGTGTAGACAGGACAGAGGGTTTCCAACCTCTACTTATTTTACAAAACAACCAAAACTCTTACAGGTAAGAGGCTGCCTCCCAGAGTGGGATGCCCTGTGGTGACACATCAGTGCTAACAGAGCTTTGTAATATTTACCAAGCGGGACAGAGGCCCAGGGACCACTTGACTGGGAAGCTCAAGGTAAGAGAGGTGTGATACTGTGGATTAAAGAACTGTGTCCTTAACATGGCTGCTCCCGACTTGTCCCTATTGAAACAAGTAGAGTGCGGTGGGAGGGAATGATTGGTGTCAGAATAGGGAAAAGGAGGTTGTAAGGGTATGTCTGAATGTCTGAGTACTCCCTCATAGAAATCAGCCTTGTGTGGGTTCGAAGCTGGCTTCTCTTTACCTTTTTGTGAATCAGATATGGCCGCCATGCCATTTTCCCACAACCCTTCTGAAAGTGTCACTTTGTGTGGACCCCATATCTTGGACTCCCATAATGTCTCCACTGGGAGTTATGTTTGAATTCATATTTTAACCTTTCTTGGGCTGGGTAACCTTACAGAGGGTTCCTGATATAGCTGAACTTCAGATACCACCCACAAATAAGAGTATCATGGTTTCATCTACCTGGAACCTAGGACAACTAATGGGTATCTGGCTGCCAATACTTAGCTTTCTGATCAGGGAGACAATAGATGGATGTGATCATTAGATTTTTCTGTCAACTCAATGGTAACGATGTGGAGTTAGGGGTGGACTCCACGGCCTGGTGATACCTCCTCCGAGATGTGGCCTTTAGAAGAAACCCCGAGAACTTCCCTTTCTCTTTTGCCTCTTTACCTTCCTGCTTGCTTGGACTCTGTCATCTGGCTCTTGGAGCGGCTGATGTGGGCTGCCCGCCCTGGGAGCTGTCAGCCCTGCCATGTTCCTGGGGACCTGGATCCATGTGACTCTGCACTCAGCCGGCCTGGACCACCCAGCCTCCTGCTTCTCCTTCCTGGTGCATCCACTGGTTGGAGAGGGCTCCAGTGAGCCTCTGACCTATGCACTTGAGTTAGACTTGGCCAGGTCACTTTCTTGATATAAACTTCTTTCTTGCTCACAGATGAATGTCACTGGTTTTGTTTCTCGAGAAAATTCAGCCTGACAGTGGATCCTAACAGAAAGAGTGAAAAATGTGTACAGAACTTAAATTCTGACCAAGTCCAGACATACTGGGCTGACTTCGATCTGAGAACTCCCCGAGACACTTGTCTTCAGGTACACTTTAAACTGGATATTGAAATGAACCCTTGTGGCTCTCTTTTAACTGATCAACAGATTGGCTCATAAAACAAAAGAATATTACCAGTGACTAATGAGCTCCTTTTAAAAATTTCATCTGTATGAAGCGAAATAATCGTCAACATTCAAGCTAAAGCAAAGGAGAGAGCAGGAAAGCTGTGTGCTTGGAATGGGATGGAACACGGGAGACTGAGGAGACCCTGAGAAGGATGTAACCAAATGAACCCATAAAGTGGATGAATGAATGGAAGTGACTGAGCATTCACGTTTGGACAGGTGTAGTGAGCTGACCCTCTGGGCTCCCATCTTCCCGAGGCTCCCTATTTGGGAGAAGCAGCAGGACTCCCTGGAGGAAGTTTGTTCCCAGGAGGGTTTGCTATGAGTTCCCAGGAGGGTTTGCTATGAGTTCCCAAGAGGGTTTGCTATGAGTCAGCATCATCTCACTGGCTAAGTCTCCCTCTGTCACTCACATTCGCCAGACACTGGAGGAAGTTTACCCCGAGGAGTCATTTGATTGTGCTGAACTTACCACATGTATGAGGGGGCTTCAAAACGCTCACCGGCAAATGGAATGAAAAGAAACTGGATTTTCCCAACAAGCTTTTAGAAGCTCCTCCTATTCTTGCTATCACTCTGAGCATCAACCGCCATCTTTTAGGACAACGGAGAAAAAATATTTATTTTCTCTCTGTCATCCCCATTTATCTTCTGGACTTACTGGCATTATTCTGGTCTTCACCTGATCCCCTGTCAATAGACACCCCTAAGTGCCAGCGCTTCAAAGCTTCGACTCAGGGCATTTTCCTGCTCACCACCCTCGATGACCTGAGGATTTGGTGATGGGTTCCCTTGCAGGCTGCAGAGGAGGGCTCACAGTACATAAAAGCCCAAGTTCAGTGTGATGGTAAGGTTTCTGGATAGCACACTGGTGTGTGTGTGTGTGTGTGTGTGTGTGTGTGTGTGTGTGTGAACCCAGAAGTTGGATGAGCCCTGATCAACTGGGTTTTTCTGGATTTAAAGAGTATTTCTCAGATATTCCAACTACTCCTCTGCACATTCTTGATAGTTTGCTTTCCTCTTGTGTACGAAGAAATTCCAAATGATGCCAGATGCTTTCCGATCTTCAGAAAAAGATCTGAAAGGAAATCACCAAAATGTTAGGAATACTTGTGCTATGCAAGGGTCTTTTCTCCTTTCACATTTGGGCATTTTCTTTCTCTTTTTTAGATGCTAATATACTTTGTATTTCCAAAAGAGTCTGTTTTGTTGTTGTTGTTTTTTTAAATCATTTTATTGGTGGGGGTGCATTTGGGCATTTTCAATGTCCGTGTCTTTTTGTTCATCCACGGGTGCCCTGGAGAACTCCCTCTGGAAAATGGGTCTTTGAAGGACACCTTCCGAGGATAGTTGTTTTCCTGCAACACTCCCAGGGTCTCCTTGAGCAGGAATCGACTTGGTGGGAACTGGCTTTGGTTTGGTTCATTAGTTTATCATTCTTTTCTCCTCTAAATTACAATGAAGTCACAGTTCACCGACAACACGAATCAATGTCCTTCCAAAGCCAAAAAAACCCCCTGCCATTGAGTTGATGCCGACTCACAGTGACCCTCTGGGATGGGGTGGAACTGCTCCTGGGGGTTTCCCAGACTGTCATGCTTTATGGGAGTCCAGAAACAAAAGCGAAGAAACGACAACCACAAAAGCACATCGTTCTCCCTTGGAGCGGCTGGTGGTTTCAAACTGCTGACCTTGCAATGAACAGTCCACTGTGTAAGCACTATCACCAGCAGAGAGCCTGATGCTAATGAAATAATATGTAAAAACAGGCAGGCTCTCATCCCGCTCAGCACTCTTTTTCATCGTCACCCTCATTTTGCATTTTTCATGAGGAGAGTTCTAACATCAAGGATAGGTTCAAATAACCTTCATTGCAAGCCATTTTTTTCTTAATTGCTAGATTTATTGATCTTTAGAAGAAACCTGAAAAAGGGCTTGCATATGGTTTTGAATAAAAGGTTTTGGGAGATACTTCAAACTCACTGTCATTGAGTCCCTAGAAGGGCCCCCCAGGGTCCCTGAGGTTGGACGCATTGAGGGAAGCGGAATGCTCCATCTTTCTCCAGTGGAGTGTATGGTAGGATTGAACCACCAACCTTTTGGTTACCAGCCCAATGCTTCACTCATGGAGCCACCAGGGGCCCCTTAAGATGCTACATTAAAAAACAAACAAACCTCCCAGTCTCTGTGTTGATTCTGACTCCTGAAGACCCTGCAGGACGGAGCAGAATGAACCCGGTGGGTTTCTGAGGCTGTCATTCTTTCCAGGAGCAGAAGACTTGGTCCGTTCTCTGTGCAGCACCGAAGGTTGGAACTCCGAGTCTTGGGGTGAGTAGCTCAACTTGAAACCTACTTTCCCACCAAGGCTGCTTTGGATGCTACCCAGAGGCACCTATCTTAGGGATGCAAGAGAGAAACTCTGATATTCCTGTGTCACTTCCTGTGTGTGGATTTGGATGGGAAAGTGCCTGGATTATATTTGGCCGTGGAAAAACCTCTGCCCAAAGTGAGGTTCCCCCAAGAGCTCGGTTTTCATTTCCTTCCGACAGAAACAACACTCACAGGGCTGCGGAAGTGAGCAAAGAAATGGGGCAAACGAGGTTGAGAACATAGAACCATCGGCAATTTAACCTCTGCCACCTGACAGTGTGGCCCACCTCGCCACCCCCACTGTGGGTTGTCAAGGTGTTTGTGTGTAAACAGAACCCCTTCTCTTGGTCATCTGTCTTCTTTGATGGGCACTCTCATCACTGCTTAACTTTGGAGAAAAGGTCTAGAAACCTCAACAAATACTTAAAAAAAAAAAAAAAAGCCCAACTTCAACTACTGAATGAGTTACTATGCAATGCAAACGATTATCTCTGTGCCTCTGTGTCTCTGTACACCTCCTGTTAGACCCAAGGTATGGACGCCTCTGGAGGAGTTAAAGGGACTCCACACCCCACAGGACAGGCTCTTGCCTTCTTATGACTTTTAAACCTCTGGCATCATTTCCACCATGGTCTTGTCTCAGCTCAGCCTCCAACCTTTCCAGCCTCTCTGTGATTCCCACCCACAGGCTCCTCTTCCCCCCTCACCGTGGCTCACTCTCTTTTTACCTCCATTCTGTTCATTCTGTCTGAGAGGCGCGTCTCCCTTTGTTTGAGGACGCCCAGTTCATGTGCCACCTCTGTAAAGTGACCAGACATTCTGCTTTGGGGAGGACAGTCCCGATTTCAAACAATTTTTCCTGTATCCCATGGCGCTTTTAAAAAGTCCCGATTTTGGAAAAGAATGCATGCATGACAAGCTAGGGAACGGCGAGAGAACGGCAAGAGCATACACCCTCTCAACCCCCCACCCCCTCTGTCAATGGTGTCCCACGAATGTTACTAATTTTAAAATCTGGTCACTCTACTTGGGAGCCTTCTCTGACCCCAGATATCCTTGCAGTCTACATGTCTGATTTGCATCCTGACTGGGTGGTGATTATGTTAGTGATGTCTCAGCAGGAGATATGCAAAATGATTCCTTGCTGGTAGAAGAGAAGCTTAAATATTTATATACACTTGGGGGCTGAGCCCCAGTGGTGTAGTGGTTGTGCGCGGGACTGCGGCCCATTGGGATAGAGGTTCAATTCCAGCTCACTGGAGCAAAGGCTGGGCCTCCTATTCCCACCACCAGAGGGCAGTGATGAAACTAAAAAAATATACTTATATCCACTTAATAACACAGGGAATTTTCTATTAACCCTGTTAGGCTCCTGCCTCTGGTGGAACTCTCTCCTCATATGTGCTGTTACTTCTAAGTGTTTTCTCTGGTCCAACCCGACTGGTGCCTGTTGTGTGGAGCTGATTTTCGATCCAGAGTGACTCCACATGTGAGAGTAAAATGCACCATGGTTGTGTTGGCTGTAATGGCTACAGAAGCACACCAACAGGCATCTGGTCCATGGATTGCTGGACAGGTTCAGTCAACGTTAATGTCAGTGGCCAATCCCAAGCCAGGCGTATCACCTAGGCACCTGGATCATTACCAGAGAGCCTTAAGGGCTCAAAACTTAACGAGGTCTTTATTTCTTTTTGTGGTCCGGAGATGTAATTTCTCCTGCACATTTGGTATCTCAATTTCAAGGTAGGTTAGTCATAGGGTCTAAAAGACCAATTGGTTGATAAGCAATTTACCAAATGACTAGTTTGCTGCATTAACTGTAGCCTAATAGGACTTCTAGAGAGGTACCCTGTGGAAAAGGAGAAAGACAAGCATCAATGCCAGGACAAGGGAGACGTGAAAAGAAACATTCCAGGGGAAGAACCACAACCAGCAAAAGCATACTTTGGTCCTTTGGGCTTGGAGTCTCTAAGGAAACAACAAGAAAGGAAAAGAAGCCTAGTTTCAAAGGAAGATGATGACAAATACACAGGATACTTTTTTTTTTTTTTTTTTTTTTTTAGGCATCACTGCCCTGGTGGTGGGTAGGAGGCCCAGCCTTTGCTCCTGGGAGCTGGAATCGAACCTCCATCCCAGTGGGCCGCAGTCCCGCGCACAACCACTACGCCACCGGGGCTCAGCCCCACAGGATACTTTTCCATGATGAAAAATGCTGTCATTTCTGTTGCTGTTGGGTGCTATCAAATTGGTTCCAATCCAGAGCAACTCAAAGCACAGCTTAGTGCAACAGTTCAAGACCCTGCTTGGTCCTGTGCCATCCTTGCAGACACTTGCGCCCACTGCTGCCATCACTGTGACTCCTGGGAAACTTCCTGTCTTTCCCTGACCTTCTAGTGTACCAGGCATGGCATCCTTCCTTGGGCACCGGACCCTCCAAATAACCTACCCCAAATATGGGAGAAGCAGTCTTGCCACCCTAGCTTTCCTATCCTGGCTGGACTTCTTCCAGGACGAACTTGTTCGTTCTTCTGACAGACCATAGCGTATTTAACGTTCTTCACCCACGCCGTCACTCAAAGGCATCGATTCTTCTTTGGCCTTTCTTAAAATTATGATTCTATTTTCACATTCATCCAAAGCAACTGAAAATGGCATGGCTGATTCAGGGGCACCTTCACCCGCCAGGTGACATCGTTGCTGTTTAACACATGCGAGAGGCCTTTGGCAGAGGGTTTTCCCGCTGCAGTATGTTTGATTTGGGGCCTCCTGTTTTTATGAGCACTGATTGTGGATTTCAGTAAAAAGGAATCCTTAACACCTTTTTTGGTTTCTTTCTTTTTCACATGGCTCATCATCCCGATTGTGGGCATGCTGGCCTTCTCTATGTTGAGATGACAGTAAATAGCATGGGGGAGGTGGGGGGAGGGGGAATATCTGACACCCAATTGCCTACTGCCACGAGACAGAGAGACGTGCCTCTAGACGCCAGCCTTCTTCACCTATTCTGAACTCAACCGCTCCTCCCACGCCACTCTATTTCTGTACTGAGTTCAGTGAGCAACAAACGAACTGGGTGCTGCCTGTTCCCATCCACCAGCCGACTGACAGAGCAAGGCCACTAAACTCGCAAGGTCAGAGTTGGTTTTCTTCCAGGCAGGGGAACCCGATGCTTCCCAGGGACTGGAAAACACGATGTTCCCCCAACTGTGCCCTGAGATCCTCCTGCATTGATGCTGTGACAGATGGTGACGGTGGAGGAGGGGGTGGAGGAGGGTCTGGGACCAGACCAGAGCTAGCACATCAGATCCCTTTGTGGGATCCCCACGAACTTGCATTTAAAATAAGTGTCTCTGGTGATTCATTCACATTGGGGAATCAATGCAAATAGGTGAATGGACTGAGAATAAATGCAGATTGTGAAAACATTTTTTTTCACCTTCTCTCCAAAATGTACAGCTTGGTATTCTTTCAAACGGCAATAAGTCTATTTTAGATATATTAAACTTTGACCCAGGACTGATGAGACTACAGAGACAGCAAGTAGAATGGATGGAGACAGCAAGGGAAGATAATGTCCAGGCGTTCACACAGAAAAAGGAAATTGTGGTAGCAAGTGTACAACTTTGCTTGACGTGCTTGAACTATGGAATGCTATGACATAGTAATATAAATAAATAAATGCTGGACATGTCAATATAGTATAAATACCTAAATACCACAGCTAAAAAGTCGAGATTTCCAGATAGAATAAAAAAATTATATGTGTTGCCTATAAGAAATCTACTCTACCTCCTACTCCCACCACCGGAGAGCAGTGATTTCCCCCCCCCCCAAAAAAAAAGAAAGAAAGAAAGAAATCTACTCTAACTATAAGTGATACAGTAAGTTATAAGTAAAAACATGAAGAAATATACCATACTAACACTAAAAGGAGGGGGAAAAAAAGGCTGGAGGAGCCACATTCAAATGAGAGAAAGTAGATTTCAGAGCAAAAATATCACCGAGGATAAAGAAAGTAATTTAATAATTGTGAAAAGATTAATTCATCAAGAAGGCATAATAATCCTAAAATCTAAAGCACATAATACCAGAACTTGTAGATGCATACTACTAAAACTGAAGTGCAAAACAGACAAGGTCTATGCATACTGCTAAAACTGAAGTGCAAAACAGACAAGGTCTATGGTCAAAGATGACTCTCAGTACTCCTCTCTGCTATATGGAGGAAGTAAACTAAAAGCTATAGAGGCCTAGGAGACAATTAATATGATGAACTAACTTAACCTACTGTACAACTATCGAGCAATCTAACAGCACCAGAATATGTGGTTGTTATTTTTTTTTAAGTTCAGTTGGAACACTTAGCAAAATAGGCCTTAATAAATCTTAAGAAATATAAAAGAATTTGGGGCTGAGCCCCGGTGGCATAGTGGTTGAGTGCGGGACTGCGGCCCACAAACTTGGTGGTTCAAATCCAACACCAGCTCTCCAGGAGCAAGACTGGGCAGCTCCCATAACACCAGAGGGCAGTGATGCCTTCCTGCAAATAAAAAAAATAGATAAAAAGAAATAGAAAAGAATTTTATCATACAAGGCATACTCCCTTTCCACAGTAGGATTCAATTAGAAATCAGCAACACAAATATATCTGGAAAATCCCACAGACATTCGAAAACTAAATAGCACACTTATAAATAACTCGTGGGTAACAGGGGAAACCAAAAGAGGCTTAAAAATAATTTTAAAGTGAATGAAAATGTAGCAGGAAATTGGCAAATTGAGGCTGAACCCCAGTGGC
>PVJH01025067.1:0-32036 GCA_004026705.1 Nesogale talazaci
TCAGAAAATCACTACGTTAATTCATCATATCGAAGGTATTCTTTTCTTCTGGCTGTTGACCCTACGTGTGTGTGTGTGTGTGTGTGTGATCACTGCCCTGGTGGGAGTAGGAAAGACCTTACTTACCCTACTTTTACCAAATGGAATGTCCTTCTGCAGGAGCTGACCCCTTCTGAGAACATGTCCAAAGTCGAGCCATCCTGCTTCCCAAGGAGTGTTCTGACTGTGCTTTTGATTCTGAAATGAAATCCTTGGCATCACTCTTTTTTCCACTTAGCATGATGATGCTTTTAAAAAGTCTTTTTAAAATCATTTTATTGGGGGCTTTTACAGCTCTTATAACAATCCATGCAGCGGTGATGCTTATGGAGCCAGGGGCGAGAACTTTCATTTCCTTTCCATTGAGGTGCCACCCAGACTGACGGCTGTAGTCTTTGATCTCCCTCACTACGTTCCTTAAGCCCTCTTCACTCTCAGCAGCAAGGCTGTGTAGGGTGTACAGCACAGACTGTTCACCAGGCGTCTTCCCATCTTTATGCCACCGTTTTCTTCCTATCGTCCATCACCTTGGATTCTTTGCTCAGCAAACAGATCGAATAAGCAGGATGAGAGGATACAACCCAATGCACACCTTTTTTGATTTTAAATCCTTCAGTATTCCCTTGTTCTGTTCCATTGACTGCATCTGGTTCCAGGTAACAGGTAACACAGGTTCTGCCCAACTAAGGGTTCTGGAATTCCCTTTCTTGGAAATGTTGTCCATCGTTTGTTACTGTAACCTAAGTTATTGCACTTAGTCTAACTTAAGCTAAGTTTTCTCCCTGCCCCACCTCAGTCTCCCTGGAATTTTTATAACTTTCTATATTACTCAGAGGCGCACATGCTAAATCACACTGAGAACCCACTCTCTCTGCCTCCGATTGTGAGTGTCCAAAAAAGTGAGTTCTCACTCTCTGGTTAGTCAACTGAGAGGTCCTAAGTTTGTCCTGAAGATTGAAAGCTGATTTGCTTGTTATCAACCAGCCTCTGATAACTGCTGCTTCCTGAGGTACACTTGTATGGTGATAATATATAAAGATTAAAATCATAGATGATAGGAGGGATAGGGGAGAGTTAAATAGAGGAGTCAGAAACATTTCATGGTAGTATTGTCATCTTGGGGACAGCCATCATTTCAGCAGCCAGGTCCACTCAGAGAGAGAGAGAATATATTTCTTTTTTTTTTTTTTTGGCATCATTGCTCTCCGGTGGTGGGAATAGGAGGTCCAGCCCCACTGCTGGAATTGAACCTCCGTCCCAGTGGGCCGCAGTCCTGCGCACAACCACTACGCCACCGGGGCTCAGCCCGAGAGAATATATTTCTAACCAAGGCTTATATACACCTAGGGTAAGGTGACTAGACGTCCTGCTTTTTAACAATTTAACAACGTCTCGTGGAGTTTCAAAATTAAAATATATTACAATACTACTTTTGCGTTCTATAAACATTTTTGTTGCTCTATATAGACCAAATTTTTTAATCAAGCCCCCCCCCCCATTGGTGTACCGATTAAAATCTGGAAATCTGGTCACTAGTCTAGAGGACACGTAAGTCCCCCTGATCACCAGTAACTGCATACGAAGGAGGCAGGGGCTGTAGAACAGGCATACACATGTCAGGAAGGAGATGAACTAGGGGTGTGTATAAACAGGAAAGGGAGGGACTAGGGGTACACATGTGACCAGTCGGGTGGATGCTAGATTCAAGATGGCAGCCAAACCTTGATCCTCCTTGAGTTGGCTTGACTTTGTCACTGTGCTCTCCTTCAAGGAAACAGCCCACTAACCTATCAGCAGGGAGTGGGCCCCACCTCTGCTGGGACAGATAATAGTGTCTGCTTGCTCTAGTTGCTGATCTCCTCAGGGGGATAACCTCTAAACAGCTGACCTCCCCTGTGTTGCAAGCGGTGTCCTAGGGTTGGCATATATTTGGGGAGCAAACTGGGGAACAACTTTCTGTATCCCACAGTTAATGGTCAACAATGGTATCTTGGGATTATCTTGAAACCCGAGTTAATGTAAAGCATGTGGGAAAGTACTTGATATTCCCTTCTCTCCCTCCTCCTTGCCCCGTGAATTCCAAGGTGAAAGTACATAAGCTTTATGTATTCTGAGTACAAGTGAAACTCCCATCAAAACAGCCTGTGTTACTATCAGTCCCCCCCTGGAATCACCTGGAATAATCGTTTCTTGGAGCGGGTGTATTAGCTCTGCTGCTCCAGGGTCTGAAGCCTTATAAACGATGACATAATGATGTGCACGGTCAAATGTATTTGCACACTCAGGTGAACATCTTTCTGTGTTCTCTGCTTTCAATCAAGATCCCTCTGTCATCAGCAATGATGTATGGGCCGGGGTCGGACGGGGAAGCCCCCTGGACCAACATGAAATTAAGTTATCTGACTCATAGTTTACAATTGTTTTATTTTCCGTTAGATGATTCCCTCTTCCCTAGTTTCCAGTCTGTCTCAAGATGGTGATAATAGCTTAGGATGCACCCATACACCTCTTCCTGGTCTAACCTATGAAAAAAGGTCTAGATAGAAATAGGATATGACCTTGTCTCCGCCTTCTCAAGGTCAGACTCTAGTTTCTGAGGATCTGCCTCTTTTCCTGATAGTAAACTGTGCCACTTAGAATGACCCCCCAACCCCCTCCTCCCAGGGATGCCTGCCCCTTTCAGAATATCGCAGCACATGGTCAGTGCAACATTTATCAGGAAGTGTAAGAGGGTACGTATGTGCAGTGCAGTATGTCCTCCAGATGCCCATTCACATCCATGTTCCCTTTTTACTGCCTAGGAAAGAGGCAGTAAGCAGCATCGTTGGCATTCATTCTTCAACAGCTCCAGCTCAGCTTTATGTCAGTCAAGACCCTCATTGCACCTCTTATCTTTCGCTTAGGGTCTATGGTCTGACAAGATAAATATTTGTATTTCCAGTGCCGACATCTCCTTTGACCTCAGTACTGGCATATCCAAGAGTCTGTTTAACATCTTCCCTTGGACATCTCAAAGGTACGCAAAGCTCAACATGCTCAAAACTTATGTGAGCCAGAGATCCGGAGCCATTAATCACACCACAGCATAATCTCCGTGAGGGCAAGAACCTCGCTTATCACGTCTTCTGCCGTATGCTCCAGCGTTAGAACAGTGTCTGCCACAGAGGGGTCCTTAATTAGGCTGTGCGGATTTCCCTCTTGGAAATCTCTGCACTCTATTCATTTCTCCCATTTCCACACTGGCACTCCGTCAAGGCTGCCCTAACCTCTCAGCGGCACTACTGCAATAGCCCCCTCACGAGTCTCCCGTCCTTCATGCTTGACCCCATTTCTATTTGACGCCCACACTTCAGCCAGTGAACTTGTCAAAAAGAGAAATTGGGTCATGAGACAGGTTTTCTTGCCATAGCCTTCAAAGCGTGGCATGGTCTGTATCCCGCCATCCTTCCAACCACATCTTATACCATGATCCTCCTCACTGTCACGATTTAGCCGGACTTTAATACTTTTTGTTTGTTTGTTTTTGTTTTTGAAAGTTTTTTTTTTAATTAAAAAAAAATTTATTGGGGGCTCTTACAGCTACTACAACATTCAGTACATCATTTGTATCAAGCACATTTGCACACATGTTTCTACATACATTTCCCAACATTTTCCACTTGAGCCCTTGGTACAAGGTCTCTTTAAAAAAAAAACAAACAAAAAAAACTCCCCTTTCCCCTCCTCCCCCTTTTTTTAATGAATCATTTTATTGGGGGCTTTAATACTTTTTTTTTTTCCCATGGGGGAAAATGGTTTATTCTGCTTTAATACTTTTTTACAATTCTTCCCATCCCTCAACTTGGCTGAATCGGTGCTCTCAGAGAAGCGTCCCTGTCCTTCCTGAGACCCACCCATCTTGGGTTCTCACAGCTCATTAGTGGACTGTGACATTATTTCAGAGCAGTGGTGGTCCTCAGCCTGACCCCTCTGGGGATCAAATGACCCTTTCACAGGGGTCGCCCGATTCATAACAGTAGCAAATAACAGTGATGAAATAGCGGTGAAAATAATTTTATGGTGGGAGGGTCACTGCCGAAGGGCCACGGCATTAGGAAGATGGAGAACCACCGCCTTAGGGTGATGCAGGGTCAAGCTGTGGACACACACAGAAGTGCCTGTTTTCAAGAGTTGTGATGAGCACTTTTTTCCCCAAATAAAACAAAACGTAGACCAGCAGTGTGTCATATTTGGTAAAGGTATCATTTGATATAAACACTGGTTGAAGTGACAAATATATACAATCTCTCTATTTGAGGGTGTATGTATGTATACTCACCTGTTGGGCTATGATCTGCAAGATCAGCAATTTGAAAGCACCAGCCACTGTGAGGGAGAGAGATGTGGTTTTCAACCCTTGTAGCTAGTGCTAGTCTTGGAAACTCACAGGGACAGTTCCAGCCTGTCCTGTAGGGTCAGAGCAATGACCTTGCAGTTAGCAGTGGCGTCCTATCCACAGGGCCGCAGGGCTCCTTAGTCAATCCCCTGCAAGTCCCCAATTAGAAACCACCTCATGTCCATCACCTCTAGAAGAAAATTAAATCAATTGTGGTATACGAATACCAAGAGATATTACAAAACAATAAAGATGAACAAACTATACAAACAGCATGGGTGAATGCCATGCATGAAATAAGGGCGAGCCAAAGTAGTATCTAACGTTGATGCCATTTCTAAACATTACAGCACTAATCTTTGGCGACAGGATCAAGGTTGCCTTTGGAAAAGATTCAAGCATAGTGATCTGGAAAGACTTCATGGAGATTTCTGGGATTTGCTGATACTGTTCTGTTTTTTGAACCAAGCAGGGAAAACTCAGCAAACTGAGCTTTTCTTGACACAGTGATGAGTTATTAAAAAACTGATCTTCCCCCCGCCACCCCCTCACTCACATGGGCTTAAGCAGTGGCTTCTCTCCGCATGTTGGTTCCTGGATATGTCCACATCCTTTTGGTCTAACAGGTCACCATTGGAGATGCTGGGGATATAAACAAGCGTGCTGGCTAATTCTAGTTAGCGTTGAGAAGCATTTGCCTTAGAGGTTCCACTTGTGCTCCAGAACAGGTTGCCTTGAACGTTGCCCCCTAACTCTTCTCTAAGACCCCAGCGTCACGAACATGCCTTGCTGAAGGCTTCCGCCCAGCTGAGAGTTGGAGGTAGTTGAGGATGGTGCTGGAAAGAACTGCTATTCCAAGATGAATGATTCTGTCTTAGGAAACAGGGGCAGTAAGAAAGTATGGCTGCTAGAGTTCCAGCTCGTTCATGCATTGGCCTTTTCTGAACAAAACGTGTTCAAACATGTCTCTGCAATTAGTGGGGAAAAGTTCCCTATTAGACAAGTTCTCTCAGTAATCCACTATTAGACATCTCGGTAATACACTATTAGATAAGTTCCCTCAGTAATACATTTGTCTTTGTCTTGCTAGAATATCTTTTTTTAAAAAAAAGTTTAATTGAATTAGTAGCATCTGAGGCTATCTGTTGAGCCAGTTAAATTCAAGGCAGAAAGGTCAGCATGAAAGGTGATGGCTACAGCTTTTCAATATCCCCAAATAATTATTTTAAGTTTTATTGTGAATACAGTGACGGTTTGCAGACAAGACCACTAGTTAATTTTACATTCAACACTGCCTACATATTTCGTATGAATTCAACAATCGGTTCCTTGCAATCCCCTCAAGGCCCCACCACTTGTTCCACGCCCTCCCTGTTTCCTGTGTCCATGTCTCCTTCTTTCCTGACTCCCTGACCATTGTCTTTGGTCCATTTCATCTGAAACAGTGGGTTATCCTGGCAAGTGGGTGAGGTCAGTGTCTGACCCACCGAAGGGCAAGTGAGAGTCATGGTCTGGGGTCTCCCATCAGCCTCTACCTGATCAGGAAGCCTGGTAGCACTCTTTTATGGTTTTGAGTTTTGTTCCACATTCCAAAGGGGAAATCTTGATGGGTGATCATGAGAGATTATTCTGAAGAAGTTTTAAGAAAATTTGAAATTGCCCTGCTGAGAAAAAGCCCAGGAGTGTTGCGCCGTGAAATTTTTTCCATCCCAACAACATAGTTGCTCCTTTTTTTGAGGGGGCTAAGAGGGATCCTGGGAGAATTTCTGTGAGAAACATAGCCGCATTTCCCCTACAGTCTTGGTTTTGCCACCCTGCTGGGTATAAAAGGAAGCCCGTCAGAAGCAAGAACCGAGAACTCACTATCATCAAGAAAGAAGAAGCAGATTTCCTTTTGTTTAAATGACCATCGCGTGAGTCCCTCGAGGACGTTACAACTGCCATTCTGATGTGGTGTAAATTGAAGAGCACTCAGTTCTTTGGGGAAGGGCTGGCGAGATGGCCATATCTTCTCAGAAGTGTGGAGATCTAGATGGAGGATAGATCAAGAAGCAGACATTCCATGGTGTAGCAATGTACTTGATGTGGCTCTTCTAGCCATCTCTCTGTAACTCCCACCGAATGACTGGGTGGGACCATGCAGATTGGGTGTATTTCCTCTTTCCTGATGGAGTCTGGCTCAGAGAGGTTGGAGGAAAGGGGGTGCTGGCAGGATTATATGATTCCTTGTGAATGATAATTACCAGGGTTAATTGTGATTGCAAAAACTCGGAATTTCAACGTGGGGTATGGTCAGTTTTGCCATCTTGCTTGGTGCAAAATGAGCCATCCAAAAAGCAGGAACCAGGGGATTTCACTACCTTTAAGAAAGAAGAGCCCGGAGTGGAGCAGTTCCTTTAGACTTGAGATCCTGGACCTCTTCAATGCAGGGTACAGAAATGCAGGGCAGCAGAGGAGGCAGAGGTGGCAGCACCATGAGTAAGAGACAGTCTGGCTAGCTTTCTGAGCCACGTTGTGAGAAAGCTGCGTGCTGAAGGGAGGAGGTTCACTGTGGAGTGGGTTACCTCCAGGCACTTACAAGGAGTTCAAGCCAACTCCATCAGGCTGAGACTGAGGCTTATGGTGGAGTGGTGTTCCCCTTGGGCATTTATTGGCAGTGCAAAAAGAGCTTTGTGACTTTGCTGAGCAGGGCAGAGGCCAAGGGGAAACATGACTTAGAAGTCAAATATCAGACGGAGGTGTATCTGTGGCCAAGGCTGTCCTGACCAAAGACTGTCTCCCGAGCATTTCTTATCATGAATTGTAACTTGTTAACTTCACTAATAAACCCCATACTCATGAGGAAGATCTGTGAGTTCTGTGTGCCATTGTAAGAGATCGTAGAACCCAGCAGAGAAGCAGGGAGTGGTGTGGGAGGGACAACAGGTGTTAGAATTCACGTGTGTGTTGGAGGGGAAGGGGCAAAAGGTTGGACCTCATAGAGGTCAGCCTCAATCTCACCCTCCCACACCCATTCTTATAACTTCACATTTGGATGTTTCAAATAAAGATTTCTATTATTTCGTAGCACTATTTTGTTTTGTTTTGTTTACTTCCCTTCATACATCCTGAATGAGTCAGGGGTGGGATTTCCTGGTAGAGATTCATAGGCGGAGAGAATGGAGACAGGCTAGGATGGGCCGTTGAAGAGAAAACCTGTTCTAGACTCCGGGGTTGCCCACTCGAAGAGCCTGCTCGGGAAAGCGCATTGTCCTGGATTGCTGTCCCTTGGGCCTGTGTTCAGTTTCTGCTCCCAGGTCCCACACGGCGACCCCCTGGGATCCGCACACAAGGTAACCACCTACCCTACTCTATGTTGTGGCATCAAAGGGAAGAGGAGTGAAGGGGGAGGGGGGTTGCTCAGAGAGCTCCACCTCTTGCCTGGGTCTACTGGGGAGGGGTCTGTACCGGGGGCTCTGCAGTTGGAAAGTGGGACCTGAACAAGACCTTCAGGGGTAGCGTCCAAGGAAACAATTCAAGTCGGAAAAAAACAGTCAGAACTTCTGTTTCCTTTCTGCATGCCCACTCTGATTATGGAAAGGTACGATGGGACTTGCATCCGTGATGGACACCCATCTCTTTTATAATTTAAAAAACAAAACAAAACACCTGTTTGATTTTTAAGAGAGAGTTATACAGAGTAGTGTTCAAAGTGGTGCTGGTCCAAGTAAGAAGGTTTAATAAAAGTCTTTTGTGTCTGTTCTACTCAATTAGAACTGCCTTCTAATTGCAAGGAGTTGGTAAAAAGGTCCCACTAGCGAGACTGCAGTTTCCAGCCAGCTGTGATGCTACGCTGCTTGTTTGCAAACAAATCCCTGATCCTGATCTCCAAACGAAGTTACTCAGAGCCTGCAGACCAGTGTCTGCCCCTGGGTGCAGAAGGATCCACTCAGAAAGATACACGGGAACCCTCCTTGTCTAAAAGAATTAGGTTCTCAGGGTTGTTAAAAGCCCGCAGGGAGTCTTTGTTCACTCTCTTATTCCTCTGGTACAGCTTGCCTCCACGTCTATCTGCCAGATCCTTGCCTCACCCGCTGGTCCTCTGCTCCCACACTTGCTCTCTGCAATAAGGGGCAGGCAGTGACTGCAGCCAGCAAAGACCCTATTAACTCCTTCTTCACCAAACTCTATTGTAGCCTGCTAGTGTGTCTGTATTAAAACCCGGTTCTCTCTTTCTCTGTGCAGGTGAGGTTCATGTGGCCTGTACGTCTCCTTTTCTTTTTACTAGACTCCAGTCTCCCTCCACTACCCTAATTCCTTTTATCTCATTCCCTGTGATTTCCGAAACTCCCCTAAATACACTATTAACTAACACTCATGTTTTGTCTTTCATATCTCATCCCTTGTCTCTAAAACCTTACCATTGGCAGAGCTGGAAATGGGAAGAGAAGGTAAGGAACGGATTTGCCGGCTTGGGAAGCGTACTAGTGAGTAAAGCAAGCACAAGAAAAAGTGAGCAGCTCACTGGAGGCCAGACCCAGATTCACTCCCTTCGAGACATCGCTGTTGACAAAAGCTCCAGCCCTGGGGCTGGAGAAGCCACGTGGAGACCTCTGCCAACGCTGAGATGTTTCCATTGCCACTGGAGCCGCAATACTTTCTACCCATGATCTTCCTGCATTCGGTGTCATTGCATGTTTTGCGTGAGTCCGAAGAAGAATTTGTAGATTGGTATTGGACATATGGGCTCATATTGGACTTATGAACCTGATATGGACTGAGCTAGGATGCTTTCCTAACGTTCAATTACTCCTGATATAAAGTTCTTTCTTATACACACCCAAAAAGAAAGAAAGTAGAAGTGATTCTGAGTGGAGAAGCACGAGGGAAGGCTGCGTGCACAAAGTGGAAGAATCAAGGGTCAGCATCGTCAACACGTTCATTGAAAACCCAGGGGCTGGGCTGAGCCTGGTGGCGTAGTGGTTATGTGCGGGACTGCGGCCCACTGGGATGGAGGTTCAATTCCAGCCGTGGGGCTGGGGGCTGGGCCTCCTACTCCCATCGCCGGAGAGCAGTGATGCCCCCCCCCCCAAAAAAAAAAAAGAAAGAAAAGAAAACCCAGGGGCCTCCTCTGAAGGAACTTGACAAATTGGAAAGGTAATACTTTTTTTTTTTTTTCAGTTTGACTATCTTTTCTTCTTTTTTAAAAAAGTTCTATGGATTTAAAATTCATGTGTCACACATACCCATAGTTGGGTCACTTTTTTTGGGGGGGGCATCACTGTCTCTGGTGGTCATGGGCACTACCCAGTGCTGCTCCTGAGAGCAGACACAGGATTTGAACCGCCAAGCCTGCGGGCCGCAGTCCCGCACTCAACCACTTACGCCACTGAGGCTCAGCCCAGTGTGTCACTTTTAAAGAGAGTTCATACACATCATCACAATCAATTCTAGTGCTCCTTCCCCCTCCGACATTTATCATTTGCTCCCCAATTTCCCTCCACCTCCCCACTACCCATCCTGATAAGCCATTGCATCAGTAATGGTCTCTGTGCATCCACTCCTTTTGGGTTTCATAAACTGATAAACAATAAAAAACAAAATGAAACAGCAAATAATAATAAGATAA
This sequence comes from Nesogale talazaci, assembly GCA_004026705.1. NCBI lineage: Eukaryota > Metazoa > Chordata > Mammalia > Afrosoricida > Tenrecidae > Nesogale > Nesogale talazaci. The sequence continues at coordinate 10,023 of PVJH01025067.1, forward strand.
ACTTAAAAACAAAAAGGAACAAAGAAAAGACCGACAACAATATTTTCAAAGGTAGAGAAAACTTTCTGTGGTGGGACAAGTGGGAAATATTTGAGCCCAGAGCAAATTCAGGTTGTTCAAGAGGGAGTGCAGCTGACTGAGGATCATACCACACAGGGGCTCGGTCCACCGTAGCCAGGTTTCCATAATCTCTGCGTGATGGAAAAGTTGTCTGAGTCCCTCGCCTATGGCTAGAGGGGGGTTTCCAGAGGCTTCATCTAATCAGATACTCTGCAGATGGGTTTGGGGCTCCCACCGTCCTCCAGAGCCTTCTACAAATTAGGTGTTCATAATTTAAGCTCTGATACTTTTCTATTCGCCATATTTGATTGTTTGTTTGTTTGTTTGCTTTTGGGGGGGCATCATTGCCCTCTGGTGGGAGTAGGAGGCCCAGCTCCTGGAGAACTGCTGCTGGATTTGAACCGCCAACCCAGTGGGCCGCAGTCCCGCACACCACCACTGCGCCACCGGGGCTGAGGCCCATATTTGAATTTTGTTGTCATCTTTGGATCACACGGGCTGCTGTGCTTCTCCCATGTGAACTTACTTGACACCTCACTTAGATGGCTGCTTGGTGGAATAGAAGTAAAGATAATACCTTTGCTGTGATTATTCCTCTCTCACTCTCCCATTGAATGGATTCTGACTTTCAGGAAGGCTGGTGGTCAGTGGGTTAAGTGTTAGGCGCCTGCAGGCAAGCTCTGTAGTTCAAACCCAGCGGCCACTCCTGGGAGAAAGATGAGGCTGTTTGATCCAATCAACCAACACGTACTATCTCAGAATGCATCACACAAGCATTTGTTGTACAAAATATGGCCAGCCCTTTACCTGTGGAAATCATCTAGACCTGGCCCTTCCCCGTCTCACTGACTCCACAAGGCAAGCGTGTTTGCTATTCCGGTGCACACCTGGAAGGTAGTCTTGCCCAACTAAGTGGGCAGGTGGCTGAGGTATCTGGACTTGGAGAAATCAGATTATTATTACCAAGTGCCCAGTTTGTGAATCATTGTGTGTGTGGAACCTTTGTCACCACACCCCCAGAGTCTGAGGCAAAGGAGAAACAAGACCAGCTATTACTGGTTCCTTTCTGTTCCTCTCTTGGCAATAACAAAAGCATTAGCCAATGAGTGGTCTGCTGATTCCCAGCTACTGTCTCTCAAGTGCAGCTACCACCCACCTGCCCTGGGAGACGACGTTGTTTCTGGGAGGCTTACAGACTGAGTTGAAGAGGTCTGATAGCATAGTGGGTGACTGTGTCAGTTTGGGTACATTAGAGCAACAAATCCACAGAAGCTCATATGTATGAGAGGGTTTCATATAAAGAGTAGGTGTGCATTCAGAAAGCATCCCAACCCAGTGCTGTCCAAGCCCATAAGTCCAACATTAGCTCATAAGTTCAACACCAATCTACAAAGTCTTCCTCTAGTTCACAAAACACACACAGTGATGTGGACTGCAGGAGGACAGCCGAATCAGCGAGCATGTCAGCATCTCAGCACTGGCAGGGGTTTCCACACGGCTGCTCCAGCACCCAGGGCTGCTGATCAGGGTAGGTCCATGTGGCTTCTCCTCAGTGATGTCTTGTAGGAAGTGAGCCTTGTCAGCTGAAGCAGGGAACTGACTAAGGCAGCTGCACCCTGTTCTGACCATCAGAAAGCAAGAAACTCAAGAACTAGAAAGGCGAGGCTCACCAAGCCATTTATCTGTCTGCCCTTCAATTAATCCCACATGTGTTTATCAGCCAGATTGGCACAATAAACCATAACTATCTCAATCTATTCCTTGCCAATTTGGCAACTGCACACAAATCTTTAGCCTATCAATTCCAGTTAAGTAACACCTACACCTCAATCCTATGAATATATTCCCCCCACCTATGAAAGTTTATCCCATGGATTTCACTCCCAGGGACACCATGGCTAAGTAGTCAATGTCGTAAGTCCACAAGAGACAGGTAGCTTTGATTACTACGGAAACCTTGCTGCTTATTATAACCAAGTCTATCTTGTCTCTGTTGATTCAGGGCTGATACCTGCCCTCTACCACCACAGGGCCCAATCAGCCCCATTGTAGGCAAATGTCGGAATTCCCACTTTTAAGCCTGGTGCACATAAAATAGCAATTACAAGAGTCTTCAGAGATGTTGGGGCCTGCTTCACAAACTTGTTCCTTATGGTTGTGGTGAAGGGTATGTCCTCAGGACACCCCTTTTGGGGTCTATAAGAATATCCTGATAGATCCATTCCAACAAACCTATTTCCTTAAGCTTTTTGAATGCCTTCTTCTACGGTGTACCAAGGTAGGTCAGGTACTTCAAATTGGTCTAATCTAGGCCATTTGGCAGTCCATGCTTCAGTGAACCAGCCAAATAAGGAATTAGATATGCTCTCACCGAGACATTGAAAGAAGAATTTGTGCTTAGGGGCGCCATCTCCAGAAACTCAGACTGGTCTAATATTACATTTCTTGTACCAGAATCCCATACTCTTAGTAACCATTCCCAGGGATATTCCTCAGGCTTCTGAATCAACTCCGTGGTATGGGTGGTTTGCAAAGGCCTGGCGATCTGCTTCCAAAAAGCAGCCAGTGAAAATCCTGTGGATGACAATGTCCAGATCAGTGATGGATCATGGGTCTGCTGCAGGATTTATTTGAGTCCGTTCTACATGGAGCCACCGCAGGACCCACCACAGTATCTAACAACAACATCTGCCCAGAGACAAGTTTGGTCTTCTCATGCCTGCAATTGGGGGTGAAGAGGCTGTGGGAGGGGTAATTAGCAGTTAGCAGGGCTATGAAAGACTCTCCCTCCTCCTTCCCTCTCAGCGCCCCTGCATGGCCTTCTAAGATCACTTACTTGGGAAAAGTCTTTCCTCCTGCACCTGAACACAAATCTGTGTTCCTTAAACCAGTGTCAGATAACCCAGTAAACAAGGTAAAGGCGGACTTACTTGTGCTTCCTTGCTAATCTGTAGTGAACAAATGCACACTTTCTGCATGACATCAAAGATTCTGCTATTGGAGATGTCTGGTATCTGCCTCTCTCTCAAATCTCATAGCGTCTTCCTACAGAATTGAAGCCTTTTTCTTTTTTTTTTTTGGTGGGCATCACTGTCCCCTGGTGAGAGTAGGAGGCCCAGCCTTGCTCCTGGAGAGCTGCTGCTGGATTTGAACCGCCAACCCTGTGGGCCGCAGTCCCGCACACAACCACCGGGGCTCAGCCAAAGCCTTTTTCAAATGCATAATCCCTGACAAGGACAAAGGAGCCCTAGTGGTATAGGAGGTTACATTGGATTGCTAACCCCAAGGTCAGCAGTTCAAACCCACCAGCTGCTCTGAGAGAGAAAAACGAGGCTGTTTCCTCCTGTACAGCCTCAGACACCCAAAGGTGCCGTTCTACTCTGTCCTATGGGGCCTGATATGAGTTGGAATTGACTTGATGGCAATGAGTTTGGGTAGGGACAAAGGACCCAGAAGCCTGGACTGACTTGTGCTTGCTTACTAATCTGAACAAGAAAGATGTGGTGAAAATCACGTGGAACTTCACTACATTTTAGTAGGTGAGTCCCAGCAAGCCAGTGCTTAACCTTCAAAATGGGCCCCACGCCAAACCCCCTGGCCTCGCTTCAACACTGACTCACATAGACCCTATAAGGCAGAACAGAACTGCCCCCGTTGGTTTCTGAACCTGGAACTCTTTATGGGAGTAGAAAGTCCCATCTTTACACCTCTGCCCGGCCCCGTGCCTCGCCTGCTGTGGATAGAGAGGCCCAGAACGAATCATTCCAAGGCTGGGAGTCAGTGCTCCGTTCTGCTCATAGAGAAAAACAGCCTTTCCTGTTAAACCTGCCAGGCACCTTGTCCTGGGTGCTCAGGGCTGCCTGAAACTCTTCCTCTTTCAGTCTCAGCGAGAGGCAGGGCAGGGTGGGGAGCAGGCTGGGGGAGGTGTTTACCGACACCCCCAGCGGTCAGCCAGCCTGCAGGGTTCCGAGCACAGGACAGACACTGGCAAAGAGGAGAGGGCGGGTGGGGGAGGGAGGGTCCCCCGTGCGCATGGATGACTGCCTGTGTACTCCCTGGCCCAGACTGTGGGACTGTCAGCCTGGGAGAAGACGGACTCTTATATGTGGGCGTGAATGAGTCTTGAGGGACCACGTGCTAAGAAAATGTTTCTCATAGTTACTCAGTAGGGTTTCCAAGCCTGTAAATCTTTATGGGAGCAGACAGGGGGAAAAAATAGCTAAGGCATTCTGAGGGCAATGAGCCAGCTCTGATCCAAATCCTGTGTGGGCTCCAGGCTTCTTTCTGCTCCATTGTCCAATCACTGCCTCCCGAAAGTCTGTCCCCACAGAGCGAGTCCCTCCCAGCCCAGGTCCAGGGTATCAAGCGGCCACATCTCGGTTTCTCTCGGGAAGTGAGGCAGCCCTGCCCTCCCCCACCTCTTACCTCTAGTCTATTTGTGTAACAGAAACCCAAACACATGAGGTCACAAGGTGCTCATAATTTCTCCTTCCTCTTATGCTCCTCCTCTCTCCTGGCCTCTCATCCCTTCCATGAGGACAAGAGAGGCTTCATTTTGGACCCCGCCTGCGATGTCGTTTCATTCCTTGCTCCCTTTCTTGTGAGAGCGCCACAAAAAATACGAATGTCGGGGTGGAGAGGAGAGCTGAAAAATCCACTCCCACTGTTCGTTTTGTCCCCAACTTTATGTCTGCCCAGCTGGAACATAGTGGAGCAGAAGGCAAGGAGGAAACAACCAAGAGGAAATGGTCTTAATTTCTTACTATTGCTGTGGCAAAAAACAAACAAACAAACAAAGAAAAAACCCTTCAATGATTCCTTTAAACAAGAGAAGCTTAATTTCTCACAATTCAGGAGACTGTTATTGGTAGGTACCAATGAGTGGGGTCGGTCCTGACTATGTCATAGAGACCCTGTGTAGAAGAGAACAAACCACCGCCCAGTCCTGGGCCCTCCTACCTAATGGCTGTTCTGTTTGAACTTATTGTCCTAGTCAAGGGTCACTCCGTCTCGCTGGGGCCTCCTCTTCCACTCTCCCTCTGCTGTACCACGCATGAGGTTCTTTTCCAGGGACTGGTCATTCCTGATAACATGTCCAAGGTCTTACGATCCTTATCTCTACAAAGCATACTGGCTGGACTTCATCTAAAGCCGTTTTTGTTGTTGTTCTTCTGGCAGTCCGTGGTACTTGTCATATTCTTCACCAGCACCTTCATCCAAATGCATCGATTCTTCATTGGTCTACCCTAGTCAATGTCTGACTTTCACCTAGGTATGAGGCCATTGACAATACCACTGGCTTGGGCCGGGCGTTCTCTCGTCTTCGAAGTAGCGTTCTTGCTTTCCAGCACTCAGAGGACGCTTGTGCAGCAGATTTACTCGACGCCACGCACCATTTGATCTTGACTGCTGCTTCCGTGAGAGTTGATTGTGGCTCCAAGTGAAACCCAAACCTTGGCAACTTCATTCTTTTCTCCAGTTGTCATGACTTTTGTTTTCTTAGCGTTGAGCTGAGATCCATCCTGAAGGGTGCTATCCTTGATCCTCGTCAAGCCCTCCTCAGGGTCAGCCACCAAGCTCGTGTCACAGGGTCGACACCAGGAGCCTGCCTCCAATCCAATGCCATGGTCTTCTTCCTATAAACCACCGTCTCTGGTTATTTGCTCAGCAACCAGGAGGCTAACGGTCTGAATTCGGGGCACGAGATGGGTCGTCTTTTTTCTGACAAGGAGCCTTTGGATCTTTTGGGGGCGTACTGGCCAAACACTTAATTAACTCGCCCCTCAATGTGTCTGGTCACGATGAGTCGGCATCGATTTGATGGCAGTGAGTTTTTAAATTTTTGAATGTGTTGGCAGGAGTGGTTATGAGTCGGGCTGCTCACGGCAAGGTCATCCGTTTGAAAGCACCAGCCACTCCTTGGGAGAAAGAGGAGGCTTGAACTCCCTTAGAGATTATAGACTCGGAAACTCACAGGGGCAGCAGCAAGTCAACGCAATGGCTGGAACTGTTTCTCTTTGGTGAGGTGTCTGATGCTACTGGTATTGATGATTTTGTGGGCTTTAGCCCACAAACTGGACATTCTCTACCCCTGCTCCAGGGGCCAGGATTTCCCTCTCACTGTGGCTGGGAGGGTAAGTCCTTTCCTCTCTCAGCATTTCGCCTTTCCTTGGAAATCTTCAAAGGGCATCCATCTTTCCTGTGTGTGTACTTGCCTATTGCCGTGTCTATGCAGCTCCTCACTGCGTGATGACGTTGACACGTACTCAAGGGACACAACATCATTAATGCGACCACGTAATCCTTTCCAGACAGGATGACATCCACAGGGATACAGGTTAGGGTCCCAGCACCAGCAATTCAATCAAATAAGAACATATGCCGTGTTTGAAGTTAGCATCCGTTTAGACACTGAGGATGAGGAAGAGACAGGGCAGATGGGGGTTGGAGGCAGACAGTCCACACATGAAATGAATGATGGTAGCTGTGACCTGGACCATTACTCTCAACAATTACTCCCAACCTGACTCATAGCCGGTTGTGTCACAGTTTTTGAAGGCTTGGTCTAACTCGCTTCCTGATGTTCATGAGCTGCATGATCTGGGTCCACATCTCCACAACCCAGTATTCTCCTGCTGGAGCCTGCATCCAGTGATGACCGAGCACTCTTTCCTGGACGGCAATGTGGGCTAAGTGTCACACTACCAATGGAATGGTCAGAGATTCACACCCAATGACTCAAAATCTATGGGGACACCCATAAATAAAGAAGAGTTCTGGGCTGAGCCCCGGTGGCGTAGTGGCTGTGTGCGGGACTGAGGCCCACTGGGATGGAGGTTCAATTCCAGCTCCCAGGAGCAAAGGCTGGGCCTCCTACTCCTACCACCTGAGGGCAGTGATGCCTAAAAAACAAAAAAAAAAAGGCATAAGAAGAGTTCTACTGTGTCCGATGGGCCTATTCTGAGTTGGAGCTGACCCAAGGGCAGGAGTTGAACCCCTACACATTCCACGAACGCTCTAGCTTCCATGTCTTTCCTTAGACTGTTCTTTCCTCTTCCCTGAAATGCTCTTCCTCGATCATCGCTTCTTTGTCTGGTAAGCCTTCAGCTCCATTTGGTGATATATGCACATCTGCATGAAGCATTTGCCCTGCCAACCATTTTTATGTGTAAGTTGACACTAATGATAGTCACCATATTATCTAACCGTCACCATTTTTCCATTTTTTCCCATCATCCTTAATAGAAACTCAGAGCCCCTTAAGCCACCTCATGTTTCCACCCACTGTTGGAAACTATCAACTTTAAGATAGTTTTTTTTAATGTGTTTGCCCATTCTAGGTATTTTATCTAGATGGGATCATATGCTATTTGTCCTTCTGCATCTGATGTACTGAGCCTAAGGTTTTCAATGCCCACCCACATGTCAGAACTTCATTTCTCTTTGTGTCTCCTCCATTGTATGTATATACTACATGGCTCAAAATCTTTTTGTATTTCCTTAAGGCCTAACTCAATGTCACTTTCTTCATAAAAATCTGCCCACTGAGAAAAATCTGCTCACAACACCAAACCATTTCAGTTACATAGGACTGTTGTTTCCTTTACAGCATTTAGCATGGAGTGCCTCGGTTCTCGGTCTCATTCAGCTTTGTGCCTTTTAGCCCAGGCCAGTTACTGCTGTGGCTAGGTGCTGTTGGGTACGTTTCAATTCATAGCACATAGCGCCCCTGGGTACCACAGAAGGAGACACTGCCAAGTCCCTGTGATGCTGGAGACCATTATTGTAGCCACCGTGTCAATCCATCCCCTCAACGGTCTTCCTCTTTCCCCCTGTCCTTTGACTTTACCAAACAAGATGCCCTTTTCCAAAGACTGGTCTCTCCTGACAAGCTGCCCACACTCTGTGAGACCGAATCTTGCCATCTTCATTTCTTTCTCTCTTTCTTTCAGCCTGTGGTGGATCAATTTATTTATTTATATTTTAATCATTTTATTGGGGGCTCATACAGCTCTTGTCACAGTGCAACCATCCACCCATGGTGTCAAGCGCATATGCACATTTGTACATTGCCATCATCGTTCTCAAAGCATTTCCATTCCACTTGAGCCCTTGGTATCAGCTCTACACTTCCCCCCACTCTCTCCCCCAACCACCCTCATCTTTAAGGAGCATTCTAGCTTTACTTGTTTTACCACACTAGATTTGTTTGTATACCTAGGATGTCATAATTTCTGAATAACTCTATGGGACGAAATTTACCCAACCATGAGGTTGAATGGCATCAATGGAAATTGAAACTCAGAAAGAAACTCACCTCGCTGTCATTGGGCTGATTCTGACTCACGGTAACTCTGCAGGAGAGGGAAGGACTGCCCTGCGGGTGTCTGAGGCACTAAGTGTTTACTAGAATATGCAGCCTCATTTTCCTTCTGCGGATTGGCTAGTGGTTTTGAATCACCAGCCCAAGGTGACACCCCTTATGCCACTAAGGCTCTTCAATGAAACTTAAGGAAGGAGAAATAGTGCCCAAACAATAACTTTCTGTCCATTTTTCCTGCTTCTCACAGGTCTTCCTTTTTCCTCTTTTTCTGCCGTTGAGTCAAGGGGAGAGCAGAACTGGCCCACTGGGCTTCCACGACAATAAATCTTTATGGAAACAGACTTCCTCACCTTCCCCCCCCCCCCGCCCCGCCCCCCCACCCCGGGAATGGTTGGTGGGTTTGAACTGCCAACCTTGCAATTAGCAACCCAACACTTAGCCCACTAGGGCTCCTCTTCTTGTGACCATTAAATATGTACAATATATTAAAAGGACCTTTCCTACACAGTAGTCGCTCTTGTTTGCAAACCTGAGACACACTGTCTGCCCTCTAGTGTTTTACATGATAAAGGGAAACACTGAGTATATTCATGGCTGGCTAGAACAATCCATAAGCATCAGTAGTAATTCCTGAGGACATGTGGATCCAGGTTTCTGCTGGTGCAGAGCTGCAGCCTGTAAGCCATAGGCGGCTCTCTCAGTATGCACATGTGGCCCTGAAGTCACATGGACAAAATGTAAAGGCTATTATTCAGACCATGGTGATTGTATTTGTTTGTAAACATATTTATAGGTCTCGAATGATTTTTAAACTGCTGTGAGGGGTAAGATGGGCTCTTCTGTCTCAAAAATTTGCCAACCCCTGTGTAAGAGTATCACATATATCTATATGTGTGTAGATATGTATATATATACATATATATGTCGCTATATGGTCCCTCCTCTCAAAGGGGCTACAGGAAGTCAATCCTTGGAAGAATTTGAGTGAAGCCCTGAAGAGGGCAGGACTTGGCCCCACAGCTACAGGGAACAGAGGTGAGATTAGTTGGGCTCCAGGTTTGTTTGTTTGGGGAGTTAAAGGGGAGAGAGATAAGGTGGGGCTGAAATAGGAATGTCCTGACTGCTCTGTTCCGTCTGAAGCTAGTGCAGGGAGGGGGTGGTGAGGTAGCATTGCAGGAGTCCCAGCAGGGAAGTGAAGCATTGTGCCTTGTTGATGGGAGGAAGGAGAGCTTGGAAATCACCTGGGAGAAGAAGAGCACTCCAAGACTGGGGTTCCAAGAATGTTGGAGAAGAAGCAAAAGTTGCAGTAAAAACAGTGGACTGGGAAGCAGGAGAGCTAGGTTCTAGCTCTGACCCTGAATCACCAAAAACAAGTCACTACACTGCCCTAGGATTTTCCTAAACTGTGAAACTTAAAAGCCTTCCTCCTGACTCTCCCAATCTGAACAAGGGAGATGAGGACAGAGGACTCAGTCGAATGGAGCACTTAGATTCTCTTAGGTGCAGTCCCCTCTTTAGAGCAAGAAAGTGACTAGCCCAAGCCAGGAAATCAAGAGGAGGGAGAACAGGGCCCCAGGCAGGGAGAAATGGGGAACCTGGGGGAGGATTGTGGTCCAAAGATTAGTGTGGCAAGCCTGTTTCAGTTCCCCCTCTTCCCTTTGCATCTTTTTGCATCACCTTATTTGAGGAGGGCAGGGCGACCTAGGACACTCCCACTCAGACCACATCTTTTGAAGGGCGGTGGCAGTGGGATGGCTTCTGACCTTCCCCTTTTGAGAATCATTCTCTGCTTCCCCATTCACCTCGCACCACTTCTGCCCAGTCCTTCCTCCTGAGCACACTGCTAGGGCAGACGGGAAAAGAGCAGTGGATTTTTAGAGAATTTACCTTGTAGCAGGCACAATGCTGAGATATCATGCACTGCTACTGTTTTTTTTTTTTTTTCATACAATCTTTCGATGAAGCCATTGTTATCCCATCTTTAAAAAATCACTTTATGGGGGGCTTGTACAGCTACTATCACGATCCATACGTCCATCCATCGTGTCAATCACATTTGTACATATGTTGCCATTATCATTTTCAAAACATTTCCTTTCTATTTGAGCCCTTGATATCAGCTTCTCAATTTTGTTCCCTCCGTCCCTCCTGAACCCTGGATAATTTATAAATTCTTCTTATTTTTTCATGTCTTACAGTGACTGATATCTCCTGTCACCCACTTTTCTGTTTCCAACCCCCCCAGGAGGGGCTTATACATAGATCATGTGGTTGGTTCCCCCTGTCTCCCCCCACCTTCCCCTACTGGTATTGGTACTCTCACTATTGGTCCTGAGCGCTTATCTGTCCTAGATTCCCTGTGTTTCTAGTTCTTATCTGTACATGTACATGCTGTGGTCTAGCAGGATTTGTAAGGTAGAATTGGGGTCATGATAGTGGGGGAAGGGACGAGAAAGCATTAAAGAAATAGAAGGAAATTGTATGTTTCATTGGTGCTATATTGCACCCTGACTGGCTTTTCTCCTCCTTGTGACTCTTCTTTAATGGCATGTCCACTTGTCTAGGATGGGCTTAGAGTCTCTCGATAAAATAGCTGGGGTAAACAATCTGAAAGAGCAAACAACAGGACCTGTAGTTCCAGGAGTACATGGGAGAGGGGGTGGGGAGGAAGTGGGTGTTAACAAACCCAGGGACAAGGGAACAAGTGATCTAAAATCGATGGCAAAGAGGGTGTAGGATGCCTGATCGCGGGCAATGTAACAACGAGGAATTACTTAAATCTAAACGAAGGCTGAGCATGACAGTGGGACAAGAGGAAAGAAAGTAAAAGGAAATAAAAGAAAGAACTAGCAGGCAAATGGGCGTTTATAGAGGTCTAAATGCAGACATGTACATATGCAAGTTATATATATATATATGGATAGGGAAGTGGTATATGTACATATATTTATATGTTAATTATTAAGGTAGCAGACAGACATTGAGTCTGTACACAAGCACTCTCTCCACACAAGAACATTTTGTTCTAACAACCTGGCATTCTGTGATGCTTGCAGACATGCAGACATGATTGCTAAAGACAAAATGGGAACACTAGCAAATGTGGTGGAAAAATAAGATAAACAAGCAGACATCTAGCTGAGAAGCAACAAAGTCTACATGAAAACGGCACACTAGCCAGTGTGATCATGAGGTGTCATGGGACCAGGTGTTAGGCATCAAAGACCCGGAACAAAAAATCGAATGAATGGGAATGAGGGGGTTGTGCGGAGTGTAGACCCAAAGCCCCTCGGGAGTCAATTGTTAGGGAAAAACCGAGCCGGAAATTCGCTAATTACCATGCCCACCCTCCTAAATGGAGTGGAGGCTTGAGGACTGGAAATGAGGTGAGACCCCAAATCATGGCAGCACAAGACTCCATCGCTCCCCTACGGCCTCCCAGATCCCAATCCTCAAGTCCCCAGCCACCATCACGTCGCGGCCCGGCCCCGTCCCAGCGGCCGCAGCCCCTCCCGGGACACCCGGATGCCCTGGCCGCCCGGCGCGGCGGGGGCGTGGCCGGGCGGCGGGCAGGTGGGGCGGGCCGGGGGCGGGCCGGGGGGCGTTCCCGGGAGCGGCGGGCCCCGGCGGGGGCGTGGCCGGAAGCCTTAAAGTGGCCGGCGCGGCTGGGCGGGCCGTTGAGGCGGCGGGCCGCGGCGTTCTTCTCGCCTGGGAGCGCACCGCGCCGCCCTCACCATGTCCCTGGCGGCCTCGGCGGGCCGGGGGCCGGGGGCCCTGTGGTCCCCCACGCACGTGCAGGTGACGGTATTGCAGGCACGGGGCCTGCGGGCCAAGGGTCCCGGCGGCACGAGCGACGCGTACGCGGTGATCCAGGTGGGCAAGGAGAAGTACGCCACCTCGGTGTCGGAGCGCAGCCTGGGCGCGCCCGTGTGGCGGGAGGAAGCCACCTTCGAGCTGCCGCCGCTGCTGTCGGCCGGCGCCGCTCCCGCCGCCGCCGCCGCCACCCTGCAGCTCACCGTGCTGCACCGCGCGCTGCTCGGCCTCGACAAGTTCCTGGGCCGCGCCGAGGTGGACCTGCGGGAGCTGCACCGGGACCAGGGCCGCCGGAAGACCCAGTGAGTGCGGGAGGAGAAGGGGGGGGGGGGCGTGTCGCGAGCGGCCTGCCGAGGAGGGCGAGGTGGGGGCGACGTGGGGAGGGCGGGGGTCCCCGGCGCTGGGACCCTTTTAGGGAGAGTGCGGGGCGCTGGTGTGTTTTAGGGGGCGGAGGACGAGAAGCGCTCGGGGCGGGATCCGTGACGAGTACCAGTTCTGTCACCTGCCGCCCCTGCCTTCACCTTCCCCCGGGGCGGGGTCCCTCGGCTTTCCCCGGCGTGTGAGCTTTCTGCACGTCAGCCCAGGTCCCGACTAACCCCCTGGCACCCAGTAAACGCTGAGTTGTTGAGGACTTGAAGATGCATGTGAGCATGGGGTTCGCCATGCCTCCCTTAGCTTCGGCAGACAGTCGTCTGGGTGCTTCACCGGCCCGCGCGCTTGGAGGGGAGACTGGATGTGCCGGGCGTTGGGCATTAATATCCACCCACCCTTGGCCTTCCGGGGACCGAGTGGAAGCATTATTGTGCGCGTGTGTGGTGGGGGGGCAGCAGCGCCCTCACCCCCTTTCCAAAAAGAGTGTTGGAGATACTTTGATCTTGCCTTCCAGACTGAAAAATTATGCACCTGTTTGCCCCAGGTCCCACAGTAGTGATGGCTGCAGCCGGGCCAGCCCTTGGCCAAGCGGAAGTAGGAAGTGGGCATTGTTGCTCGTTGGAGTGTGTCAAGCTCCCCTTGGGGGGAGGGGGGGCGGCTTACTCGTGAGGGGCATGTGTTCACTTGAATGCCCCTCGTCAGAGGACCTGTGTCGGGGTATTTGCCTCCCACACAGAATGCTGGGTAAAAACCCAGCCCTCCCCAACTAGTGACCACTGTGTTCTCACTCATAGGTGTGTGGAGCAGGGGATGCTGGCCCCAGTGGCCTCCTTGATAATAGTTCTCGTCTGGTACTCCCAAAGCTAGCCTTGTTGCGTTCAATTGGGTCACTGGCCCGCTTGAATCTTAAAAATAGAAACCAAGCATGTTATCAGGTAAATCTATAGTTTATGGAGCACATTGATTCCATTTGTGTGACCTATGGAGGGCGGGGGTGCTTTGAAAAGGTTGTGGGAATCAGAAATTAAAAGTAATAGAATTCTCCCACAAAATTTTTTGAAGCGCTCTCTTATAGACACCCAGTTTTCAACTTTCTCATTGAGAGAGAGTCCCAAAGCTAGAAGGTTTGAAGTTACCAGGCTCCCTCTCCTGTAAGGTGGGTCCAGTTTCAGCCTGCATTCTTACAAATGCAACAACATAGCTGCCCAAGTTGAAGAGACGGTTCTGAACTCAAATCAGATAAAACATTGAGAGCTTTGATAGGAGCTGGGCGAGGTATCCGTTGGCATCAGTTTACAAGCCATAAGTTGAGCAGTATCTTCATTCAAGAGCGGCTGAAGCAATACTAAGTTTCCATCTGATTAAATGACACTGGGAACCTGGTGTTGGCTTCCTTTTCAATTGCACCTGGGTGCTGTGGACCATCCTTTGTTTTGTCCTGCCACCATCACCCCTTCCCCCACCCCCGATGTGTGGATAATAATTCCATTACTGCCATCTGTTTCTTTTTTTTTTTTTTGGCATCACTGCTCTCCGGTGGTGGGAGTAGGAGGCCCAGCCCCACTGCTGGAATTGAACCTCCGTCCCAGTGAGCCGCGGTCCCGCGCACAACCACTACGCCACTGGGGCTCAGCCTGCCATCTGTTTCTAATGTGAACATTTTATCTGTTGGAAAGCTGAATCCCATCTCCCAGCCAGAGATGGAGATTCCGGGTTCCTGGGTCTAGTGCCAACCGGGGGCCTGACTCATTGTTGGGCTTCAGGCAGCGTGGTCCTCAAGCACCCAAGTTTCCCTATTTGTAAATGGAGCTTGTTGCCAGCCTTAATTGATGTTTATAAGATGATTCTGGGGCTGAGCCCCGGTGGCGTAGTGGTTGTGCGCAGGACCGCGGCCCACTGGGACGGAGGTTCAATTCCAGCAGTGGGGCTGGGCCTCCTAATCCCACCACCGGAGAGCAGTGATGCCCACCACCACCAAAAAAAAAAAAAAAAAAAAGATGATTCTGGGGTCCTGGGTTAAAGGGACAAGTGTAGAGACTCAAGAGGTTCTGAGCGAGAAATGAGAACCTTTTCTGGAAGGGTTCTGGCTGTGTGTTTTCAGTTTTCTCATCCTCTCTGATGAGAACTAATCTGTGGTAGTTTCTCCAGTCTGTTATAAGAGCCAACTACCACTTAGGATATGGGTTGGCTTACAGAAAGTTGGGGCTTCGTTGATGCTTTTTGATAACTGCAAACCATTTCTTCTTTGCCCCCTTCACCAGTAGGCCAAATTCTATTTCTATTTTAAATTCTGTTGCTAAGCTTTCCATTCACCACTTCTTGGCACTTCTGGGGCAAGCTAGGGCAAACCTGCTGCCCTGGATGCCTGAGATAGCTGAGATTCAGAGAGTGTGATAGGCAGCTTTTCTCTCAGAGCGCCACCAGCCAGGCGGAAGTTCAACAAAAAGAAACTGGTTGGGCTAGAAAAGTCATTTGAACTAGTTATTAATGGTTTGACTCCACCTTAGACATTTAAAATAAGAAACAAAAGCTCAATTCTTGATTGTGTGTGTTTTAATCTCTAGCAAAGAAGAATTGCTGTTAAAGAGACTGCCTTTTGTCAGAAGCTGAAACCCAAGAGCTAGCTTTTAATATTCCTCTTTGCTCTCTTGATAAGCCCCTCTCTGTCATACTTACTTGGAGTCAAGAGGCTATCCTCTGTATCATGATGCAGAACTCGTGGACCTCAAATTCCATCAAGATGACACATACCTTTAGAACAAGATGCTGGTATTTTACAGGATAAAGCTAGTTAATACCAGTAGTTCCTTGAGTTAGAAGGAATTGGAATGGATTGACTCTGCGTATATATATTTCTTTTTTAAAGACCTAGGCTAGTGGGAATCCGTTCAGTACCATGAACATCCCCAGTACCATCCCCTCCCACTCGAGGGTAGAACCTGATCTGGTCTAGACACACAAAACCCAAACTCTGCGGTCAGGTTGGTGCTGATGAGCCGCAGCCTGGCAGGACGCCCTGTGAGTTTCTGACACTATAACGCCTTTTTTTTTTTGGAGTGGGGGGAGAGAGCATCACTGCCCCCTGGTGATCGTGGGTGCTACCTAGCGCCGCTCCTGAGAGCCGCCGCCGGATTTGAACCACCAAGCCCGAGGGCCGCAGTCCCACACTCAACCACTTACGCCACCGGGGCTCAGCCCCCGACACTGTAACTCTTTACAGGTGGAGAAATCTCGACCTTTTGGATCCAAGCCCAATGCCACCCTCTGGGAGGCCAAATCAGGCGACCAACACGTAGGCATCTCTGTCCAGCTCTCTAGGCTGTAGTTCCTCAGAGCAGTAAACTCTGGGGAAATACTCATTTAAGACAGATTAAAACAAGTATTTGAATGGAAACTGAATATTGTAAGTCAGATAATGAGTTTGGGGGGGTGTAATTTTCCTATATTTGCGAAGATTCGAGAGAGAATCTGGCTGCATGCGAAAGGAGCTGGGTATTAGAAAGGGGAGTGCTGAAATTAGTTGCCAAAGCAAATCTGGGTTAGTAAAAGGAATTAAGGGCTGAGGAAAACCTCAGTACTCACTGCCATCAGGTGGATTTGGACTCATACACAGCAAGCCTGTAGGACAGAATAGGACTGCCCCTGGGCTTTCCGAGCTAGGCAGTTATTTTTCTGGGAGAGTGGGATGCAGAAGAATGGATAGACAAGCACAGAGATCTATGGTTCGCTAATTGCCATCAACTGGTAGCTGTGCTTAAGCTTCAAAGCACGTACAGGGTTTTGTAACGGATTGGAAAATCCGAGTTCTGTTGTGACTGGTTACGTTGTCCTTTTCTTGGAATTCCCCTTGAAGAGTCCGTTGGGCCTTCCTGGAAACCCTCCTACAGTGCACCGAGTCATAGTCCCCTCCCACTCGAGTGTAGAAACGGATCTCGTCCAGTGCCCCAGATGCTTCTCTGTTGGTTCTGGGCTGAACAACCCCAGCTGGTACCGTGGAGGAGCCCAGTGACGTCATGGGGTATGTGTTGGGCTAATTGCAAGGTCAACAGTTTGGAACGATCGGCGGCTTCTCTGGAGAAATTTGAGGCTTTCTCCTGTAAAGATTTGAGTCTCCTGGATGGGTGGAGGGGGAGTCAAGTACAAGGGTGTACACCTAACCTCCTATCTGGAGGACAGACATTGGAGGAGTTGGCAAGGGGAGGCGCCGGGCAGTGTAAGATGTGACACAACAATAATTAATAAACTATTGAGGGTTGGTGGTGGGGAGCAATGACGGAGGGCAAAGGATGAGAAGCTGATAGCAAGGGCTCAAGTGGAAAAGCAGGTATTTGGAGAATGATGATGGCAGCAGGCATGTGAAAGTACTTGGCACAGTAGATGTATTTATGTATTGTGAAAAGCAATGTATGAGCCCTCAATAAAGTGATTTACAAAAAAAAAGATGATGACCATATATGTAAAGGTGTGTTTGACAAAAGGATGTACGTATGGAGTGTAATAAGAGTTGTAAGGGGTCCCAATAAGACTTTCGACCAATAAAAGCCAGTTCGACCCTGTACTGCGGGCTTGCTGTGAGTGGGAACCCACTCGGGCAGTGGGTTGTGTGCACTCTGCATGTAGCCGTGGAGTGACATGGCTAAGGAAGGGGAGGGTCCCCCAGAGTCTTGGCGTGGGGGGTCCGAAAGTTGTTCCCTGGTGTTTGTTTCATGGCCTTATAATTGGTAAGACAGCATGGGGGAGAGTTCTGCCTTCCCCCCCTTCTCATTCTCTTTCAAGTCCATTGATTGTTTAGTAAGGTTTGAAAGTGAGCAGTCAGCACTGGGCTGCTCCCTGCCAGGTGGGCCCTTCAGTTCAAACCCAGCTTGGGAGAAAGGTGAGTCTGATGGCTCTCAGGAAGATTCACAGCCTTGGGAACCCTAAGAAGCCATTCTACTTTGACCTGGAGGGTCGCCATGAAGCTGAAATTGAGTTATTTGCTAGTGTGTATCTATTGTAAACAGTGGTGAGCACAACAAATACGATCCCTGCTCTCAGGAAGCTCAGAGCCTTGTACGGGAGAGCTAGACATTAAACAAATGAGCGTAGACAGTATTGTGACAGGGTATCATGGAGAGACAGCAGGAAGGACATGATGTCAGTCAAGAAGTAGGCAGACCTGAAGCATAGTTCCAGAGGACATTTTCTCGTGATGAGTGGAAGGTGGAAGTTGGCAGGAGGAAAGGGAAGCTGACGTGATCCTATACTGAGGCTGGAGAGGGGGCAGAGCAGAGGGAGGCCTTCCAGGTATGACCAAGCAGAGGAGCGGTGTGACCCATTTGTTTGTCAGCGATCACTGCGGTTATGGACCCGAAGGAGGCCAAGCCAAGAATGGGGCAGAACAAGTGGGAGCCCGTGGCAGTCATCTGGTGGCTCCATGACACAGTGCGCGGCTGCTCACGGAAAGGTCGATGGTTCAGGCCCATCCAGCAGCTCCACGGGAGATGTGGCGGCGATGGGTCTCTGTAAAGATGAAACCAAATCCAGGTCTGCCATGGGGTCGATGCCAATTCACGGCGGCCCTGCAGGGCAGAGGGGAACTGCCTCTGGATTCCAGAGCCAACTTCTATCAGGGTAGAGAAGCGCTCCCTCTCCCTTGGAGCGCCTGGTACTTTGGAACCGCCACACCTCGCAGGGCTTCTCCCTCGGAAATGGACCCTTCTACTCTGGCCCTCGAGGAACGGTTGAGTTGAAATCGTCTGAGCCACAGCCAGCGACAGAAAGGCAACTGATGACCGTGGCTTGGTCTAGGGCGGTGCCTGTGCAGATAGGCAGGAGTGAGTGGGCTCAGGGCTATTTTGTGGGGGTGCAGCTGGCTGATTGGTGCCATCTTGGATGTGGGGGAGGGGGCAGATGGAAAGGAACAAATAAAATCAGCAGAGCTCCGTGTTGAAAGTGAACCAGGAAGTGGCGACTGCTTTCTTTTCCCATTGTCACTGTGGCACTAGAGTGAGGTCACCCTTACAGAGACAGATTTGAGCAGTGACACCAGCCAGCTGAGTCTTCTGGTGGAATAGGAAATGCCATTGAAACCAGGGTGTATATGTGTGTGTCCTCAGGTATTTACAGCTTGGCACAGGTCACGTCTTTGTTTGGTAATAGGGTAGCTGTTGTAATTGCAGGGTGTACATTAACGCAGCTATAAGGTCAGTACTCTGTGGAAGGTAGGCTTAAGAAAAGGAACAAATGTGTCGTGTACGTGTGTGTGTGTGTGTGTGTGTGTGTGTGTGTGGTGTTTATGACATTAAGAACAACCCATTGGGGCTGAGCCCCGGTGGTGTAAGTGGTTGAGTGCAGAACTGCAGCCTGCGGCCTTAGTGGTTCAAATCCAGCGGTGGCTCTCAGGAGCGGCACTGGGTAGCGCCCATGACCACCAGAAGCAGTGATGCCCACAAAACAAAACAAAACGAAAAAAAAAGAAAAGAGCTACCTATAGGGCTGAGCCCTGGTAGCGTAAGTGGTTGAGTGCGGGACTGCAGCCCATGGGCTTGGTGGTTCAAATCCAGCGGCGGCTCTCAGGAGCGGCACTGGGTAGCTCCCATGACCACTAGAGGCAGTGATGCCCCCCAAAAAAACGAAAAAAAGAACAATCCATAAATGAAAAACAACCAACATTCTGAGACAGTTGAAGGGAAGGAAGCACTTAAGCATTTTTCACATTGAGAAGATAAGTGTAATATTGTTGAAAATGGTCAGAACAGAGAATCCCCACACCCATCTGTAGACAATAGGACATCGCCTCGAAGAAGGGTCACAAATGAGGGATGAGTCAATCAGGGCACAATATAGCACTGATAAGACACAATATTCCTTACATAAACTCCTTTCTGGTGACAAAGATGCCTATTGTATTGTGAAGACGACTACCACCAAAGGGAAGGTTTTTATAAATAGTGTCTGGTATGTGATTTTAATTGTAGTTATTAACTTAAAAAAAGTTATAATTATGTTAAGAGTATTAATACAGGTGCTTATTAAGATACCATCCACCCCAACACATATTTGCTGACATTCTTCCGCGTAACTATAATCTGAGATATAAAATTAAAACATTATCATTGCAATTGCCGTATGTCCTAGAATGTCAAGCTTCCCGCCGTATACTTTTGGAGGAACAGCTACCTCTGGCTTCTCTGCAGCAGTATTAAAAAAAAAGTACTAGCCCGTGGTGACTTGACCTTATCTTAGTCCCTCCTTAGTTCTGGGTCTGTCATAAATCCTAGACCTCGGGGCTTATGCATTCCAACCGAATGAATAGTCAGATACTTGCCTGTCAGCTGACAGAAGATTATCTTAATCTTGGAATAAATTTGGCCAGTAGGTCTGGCCCCTCCATCTCCCTGAAAATGCCCTCCCTCAGGCCTCATGCCCCGCTAGGGGACACATAAACCACATTCCAGTTGCTAATGGGTGGATTCTGACTCCTAGAGACCTGATAGGGCAGGGTAGAACTGCCCTAGTGGGTTTTCAAGACTGTAACCCTTGGGGAGTAGAAAGCCTCATCTTTCTCCAGCAGTCCTGCCAATGGTTTCGTACAGCTGACCTTGTACATAACTGCTGTGCCCCATGTACATAACTGCTGCGCACCAGGGCTGCCTCGGCACAGGCGCTCGGGACAGGCGCTCGGGACAGGTCTCTGAGTGAGTGCAGGTCCTGCCTGTTGGGGCAGCGGAGACTTTGAGTTGGACTTGGGGAAGCCCATTGACTCTTCCTAGAAATGCCCTAAGTCTGAGGTAAAAGCTGTGGGGGTCCAGCTTCCTAACTCTGAACGTGGCTTTTCCGGCAGCGGCAGCGTCCTTTTCTGAACCCCTCCGGGAGCAGGTTGCCTTTTCAGCTTGGTAGCTAATGATGTCTTTGGCAAAGAAGCCAGGTTTATCCGCTAATGAAATGAGAAATTCCTTTCCTGCTGGGAGAAGGCTATGGATAATCTGTTAGAAACTCTGGGCTTTACTCTCCAGGGTGTCCCTGGGGGACACATTGAGGAATGTGCCCTCAGAGAGGGGGAAAAAAAGCCTCTGTAATTAAGTGTCTTTCCCTGAATGGCTGGCGCCTGCCTGGATAGAGTAGAGGCATTTCTTAGCCTTCTCAGGAAAACACTGCTGGAGGAGAGGGACAGCCACGCACTTCACTTCTGCTAAAAAAGCCTGTTCTTTATGGGGCAGGATGGCTGACCTCCAGGTGACCAGTTAGGCCTCCCCAAAGCCCCGGGTGATGGGGCCTCTTGTGATAAAGAAGGGGTCCTGCAGGATGGGTTTCTTCAAGGGTGTCTGGGCCTAGAACCCTTCAGTGATTGTGCCTCCAGTTCCCCAAGACAAACGCATGCTTCCTCCCTACAATTGATGGTTGTCCACGATGGGATTAAGGGCAGGGGCGCTGTTGTTGGCGAGTCATATAGACTTAACCTGGAGAGCTTAACCTGAGAGTTTCAACCCATCAAGCCCTCTCCCAGCCCCAGGATGGGACAGGTTTATGTGCTGGGGATGTCTGTCATGCTGCAGGGTGTCTGTCTGTCATTTTGGGGGGGGGGAGCAAGGCCCGACCTTGCTCCTGGAGAGCTGCTGCTGGATTTGAACCTCCAACCCAGTGGGCCACACCCCCTCGCACAACCACTACACCACCAGGGCTCAGCCTCATTTTCTCTTGTTTGATAAGGGATGTGAATCTTGCTGTTGCACGTGATTTTCCCTCCCTAACGCTTCTTGCCAGGTGAACTGGGAAGGGATGTCCCGAGTGAGTGCCTTGGTACACGTACACCTGTGGTCCCTTCGTGGCCTGGGCACTGGGCACACGGCGCAGTACCTAACCTCAGGCAAACTGTTCCCATCTGGCCCTGGGAGATATGTTCGAGTTTGGTAGAAAGTCGCTAAGCACGTGGCGGCAGGCGTGGTGGGCTCCCGCTTTTCTTTCTCTCAGAGAATAGTGAGGTACCGGTGCTTGGCATTTCAGGCGGGTGCATCAGTGGGCACACCACAGAGATGCAGATGAAACGATGGTCGCTGTACACTTTGCCTTGAGTTGGCAGTGCGTTTGGTTTGGGCCCGTATGCACTTTGCAGAGCGTGGCTGAGCTGTTTCAAGGGCTGGGTGATAGTGCACTCCGTGCCACACATAAGGCAGGACTGCATGCTGTGTTACAGATAAGTACGTGAGCGTGGACTCTGGGAAGAACTATGGCTGGCTCTTGCCAAGTGCCCCAGGGGAGGGGGGGGCTGGTCTCGCAGCACGGGACATACTTTATGACATACTTTACATAAGCCATGAATCGTCATTAGGCGGTGGGTGCTCGCACCCTGTTGCAGAGGAGACTCCGAGCCACAGAGGGTGACTGGCCCGGTCTCATAGCTAGGCACTGTGAAATTTTAGAAGTGTGCAGCCTAGGAAAAAGCCTGTAAGGAAATACACACAAAAAAC
>PVJH01025068.1:0-32129 GCA_004026705.1 Nesogale talazaci
GGAATCCCAGGATGGTCAGAGGCATGTGGTTCTCCATGCTGTGTTGTATATTACTGACATAAAGCTGCCCCGTCTCGTTCTCCGCCAGATTTATTCCTTCCTCTCAGCGCACACTTCCTGCCTCGGTGGTGATGGTTTTAACGAGAACTCCAAGGAACATATTTATAGCCACTGGAGGAGTTTTCCAACAGGCAGTTTCCTCAATAGCTCATTAGTGTCTGTAAAGAGGAGACAAGAACAAACACCTTCATCTCGCTCCGTCTCTCTCTCTGTTTCTCCAGCTCTTCATCTCTTGCTCTCAGCCTGTTTCCTCCTTGTTTTCTCCCACTCTTGCTACCTGGCTCTCCTCTTGTGTAACACAGAAAAGGCAAGGGGTGGGGCAGTTGAGGGAGAGAGGGTGAATGGAGACAAGATTCATTGCTTCTTCCACTGACAGATCCTCTGCCACTCCCAGTTACAATGATAGTGTCTTCTCTCCAGGGCTGTGTCTTCATCTGTAATTCTCTTCCTTTTTTGACTTTGTTTTGTTTTGGATCCTTACGGGTTCTAACACAACTTGTCCACTGCTATTGGCCTGTCAGAGTCTCCAGAGGTAACTTACTCACAGTCTTCTTACTTCTCTTAGAACTTAGGGAGATTAAAAAGAGGCAAAATTCCAATGTCTTCTCCTTCCAACCTCCTCATTCCTTCGAAGCCAGAGCAGGACATCAAGTAGAGGTGTGGGGGCCAGAAAAGTGTTCACAAAGATCATTTTCATACCAAGTTGTCCCAGTTAGTTTCCTCCAATTCGCCACACGTAACTCTGTCTTCTTAGTACCCATGTGTGCTCAGTTCCAATTCATTGTCTCACACCCTCTTTGTTTAGTTTTGTTTTTTCCAATTCACAACTTCTACATATATACATGTATAATTTGGTGCCATTGATTATACGCTACATGCTATCCAGTCATTACTGTTATCCTCTTCCAATTTATTCCCCCACCACTTGCATGGACTCAGTGACTCCTAAGCAACAACTCTTCCTCCTTCACCCTATTTGGTCAAGGTTGGTCTTTCTCTCTCTGTCTTTTTTTAGTGGTTTTCTTATATAATATTCATATATCATAACACTCCCACATTTAAATTGTCTTTAAAGAGTTGAATATATACATCCCAATCACTTTCAGTGCTCCCTCCCACATTCACTGTTTGTTCTCCAAATCCCCTCACCCTCCCCACCCCACCTGCCCCCCTATACATCCTGGATAAACTGCTGCATCAATCGTTGTCTTTATGCAGCCATTCCATCGGTGCTTCACAAACTAGGAAATCCAATAGAAACAATAAAAAACGAAACACAAGCCACCAGACAAAAAGTAATAAAAAGATAAAAATAAAGAATCTGAAAGAAAAAAATCACCAGCCACATTTTAAAAGCCACAGAAGAAATTTCCGTTGTGGGAAAAGCAAGAAATACTTGAGCCTGGAGCAAATTCAGGTCGGGTCAAGAGGGACGTCCACTGACCAAGTATCACCTTAAGCCATGGTTTGATCCGCCCTAATAAAATTTACAGTAATCTCTGTCTGAGAGTAAAACTAGAGGGACTCTGCCGCTGGCTTCATCCGACTAGATAGTCTACAGATGGTTTGGGGGCTCCTACAAAACCATCTACAAATTGGGTATTTGCAATTTCAGCTGTGATACTTTTCCCTTTGTTATATGTGGATTTTGTTGTTGTCATCTTCGGTACACACAGGCCGGGGTGCTCTTTAGTAGGCACTTAGTTGATGCCTCACTGAGATGGCTGCTTGTTTGAAAACAAGCCGTTAAGACCCCAGACACTGTTCCAGTTGATAGCAGGGCACCATCAGCTTTCTTCACCACCCTTTGCTGTAGCACCCTGATCTTCAGTGGTCTCTTCATGAAGGCAAGTATCGAGCAGTGCAATCTTCTTTGGATGGCAGGTACTGTGCCTGATGCTGGAGAGGAACAACAAATCGGGTGTGTGGCTCCTACCCTAAGGGGTCTGTTTCAGGTAAAGGGGGAGCAAAATGAAAACAGGTAAATTCCATTCAGGACTGATGGAGTGTGAAGGAAACATCTGGAGTAGGGGCCACTCAAAGGGAAGATCAGGGAAGTAGCACAGAGGAGATGGGGGGAGTGAGAACGATTCAAAAGGTAGAACAACAGAGTGGCGTGACTGAGATTGCGGTTTCAGGTGAAAGAGGAAGAGGCGTCTCAGATGCCTTCCAGGTGTCTGTCAGGTGACTCGGTGGGTGCGGGAAGGAATCATCAGGTACCGGGCTGCAATCAGACGGGGCTGGATGGCGCAAAATAACAACAGGGCAGCCCTGTTGGAGGCCAGGCTCTGCGGATTGTCTCCCAGTTGTCTTCTATGACTCTTTATCCAGAATCTAGGAGCTTCTGGATGTCGGGCAAACTGAGTATCGTCTCAGGCTGGAAACTCTCAGACGACAGACCTTGCGGCTTCCCTCGAGGGTCGAGAATCCTCTGAGATTACTGCCGGGTTCTCATTATGTGTGGAGTTCCCAGGGCTGGGGCAGGGGGGGTGTTGCCCACTCCCCGTGTTTCTTCCATCTCACCCAGGGATTTGCACCTTTGGGTAGTGGTGGAGGTGGGATAAAAGGGTATGCATGGACGGATTTCTTGTTCTCCAAGGCCATCTCAGCGAGGGCATCTTGCCTTTACTTATGGTCAGCGACAGCACTTGTGATTCTGGGAAGCAATTTGAAAAAGCGAGGCTCTGAGGGCACAGGGCACTGTGTTGCAAAAATGTTTAATTTGGGGAGTGGTGGAATTTTGTTGGGTAGCTTCAATAGGTGTTGTTCATAAACTTTCTTGCAACTGGTTCCATAAGGTCAAAGCAACATGGCATGATCTCGTCTTGCAGTCCTTGAGGAGGGAATTTTTCTCTTTCTGGAATAACCTTTTTTGTTCCAGAGTTAAGTTTGAGTGGTGAGTTCCAACATAATGGCTGAATCTCTGGAATCCCTGAATCGTGGCAAGGGGTCTTCTCCTCTTCCCATGGCAAGTGGGCTTGGAGGTGGTGAACAGTCCTTGACCAGACAGGGGAGATTCTTGCTTAAATATGTGTTTTTTCCCCCTACCTCTGTCTCCGAGGCAACTCTGGCTTAGAAAGCCATTCTGTTGGTCTGCGGTGAGTTCTGAGATGCTGGACAGCCAGCAAGTTCCAAGGTGGTGCCTGCTGCTTCGACCTTAGGACTTCCCTTGAGGATGACATCTCCCCATAAGGGTTTTACTCTGACAGGCACCTCTCTGTCCTTATTTGCATGTGTCTCTTTCTCTGCCTGAAAGTACCCTGGAGAGCGGGGTCCATTTCTTATTGACTGATCCAAAGTGTACCAAGCAGGTGCTCAATTACAATTTGAAGAAAGACTGATGGTGGAAATAGGAAACTGATCCAGACTCAGTATTGACCGAATTTTGTCCTAAACATTTGGAACACTCTGTTCTAAATCAGGCCTCACATGTGCCGTCAGTGGCTTGGTGTCACCATTGAGCCAGGCTTCCCTGGTGGACACCGTGGGGACCGAAAGGAAAGAGGACCGGAGACCGGCTGTTGAGAAATGTGCCGTCTACTTGGCAGCCTCGCTAGGAGGGCAAGTTCTCACTCAGTGCAAATTAGAGGGCCGGAAGGCCATAACTAGGCGTCCAGGGCATCCAGTAGACCGCACCTCCAAGTGTTCCATAAATACCATTTTTGTTTGTTTGCTTGTGTTTCTGCTCATGGAAAGCAGGGTTGCTTTCTGAAGGAAATGAGCTTGAGGATCATACGTCACCCAGGCATCGAGAGGGGCTCAGAGCCATCTCAGAGAGGCAGGACACCAGGCCCAGTCCTGCCTTGCACGTGAGCAGGGGCAGTGATGAGCAGAAACAGGCTGCTGTGATGTCAACATCACACCCTGGAACGAGGAGGAGGCAAACAGAGCTCCATGAAAGCCCGAGCTGGAGAATCCAGTGGTAATTTTTATTTCCCTAATAGATGCTGAGCATTTTAACTTTGCCAATTAGCAGAACAGCAGGCTTGTAATTCTGACAGCAGCAGGACACAAACGGAGTGGGATTAACGCAGAGTGCCAGGGAAGCGTGCCTTTGTCCTGGAGAGAAAGCACAGTGCCCATGGTGGGTCAACTCCATCAGGGGGCCCTGCAGTAACCCCAAGGGCTTAGGGGCTTTGTGTCTTTAGCTATAGCATGGGGCCTAGTGTTTCAGTAGGCTGCTTTTAAAACTTTTTATTATGGCTCAGGCAAAAGTTTACAGAACAAATTAGTTTTCTGTTCAACCATTTATATACTTTTGGTTCAGAGCTTTCCTGGCAGTCCCCCTCAGGGTAGCAGCCCTGTTCCTGTCTCCTTTCTGGGTCCCCGTGTTTTCATTGGTTCTTCTTTCCTGCCCCTTCCTGTCTTCTGAACTTTAGCTTGGGGCAAGTTCCTCCCATGTGGTCTTCCGTGACTGGTTATTCTGAGGATCAGGCTGCTTGCAAATGTTACTGTGTTGTTTGTTCACAGCATAGCCCTATCTGTTGTTTGATCCCTGGGGACAGGTTCAGCTCTAGGTTTGAAGGGGGTGTCGAGGACTATGGCCTAGGGGGTGTTCAACAGTCTCTGTCAGTCCAGTAAGTGTGATGTGTTTTGTGAGTTTGAATTTTGTTCTACATTTCCCCCAGGACTTTCTGGGAAGCTAATCAGGTAGGCTGCCAGGTGCCACCTCATTCTTCTGGTCTCTGTGGGGGCCAAAAGGGCATGATCTGTTAGTCCTTTTAGATTAATTGGTTTCTAGAGTCTTTGACTTCCCTTAATCTTCTTTTCTGTGGACGTGGAGAGACCAAAGGTTGAGTCTTAGATGATGTCTCACTAGTTTTTATGACCCTACTTGTTGCTTGCAGGGGAGGGTGTAGGACATAGTCTTGGTGGACTATGTCATTTAGTAACTTTGTCCTGGAGAGAAAGCAGGACTGTTATGCCAAACTGTTATGCCAATTTTCTTTTTCAAGGGGGAAAGCTGGTCCAAGATGGACTGAGACTGTAAAGCCCAACAATTCTATTAACCTTGTATCAAACACAACAGTTGAAGTTCAAGCCTGCCTCCTCCGAAATATGTACTCTCCACAGAAGTTATTTTATCATCTCCCCCTCAGTTTTGGTTACTCAGGATCATGCTGATCCCTGAAGTGCTTCGGGGAGAAGAGGACAGTGGGAGGCTAGGGGAGAAGAGTTTTACCTCTGCAGGGGGTGCCAACTCTTCTTAGGGGTCTGGTTCCCCAAATATTTCCCTTCGAAGCATTTTGTTTTTTTTCCTGATAGTATGAGAATTTTCAGGGTCAGTAAATAGGAGGTGGAAAAAAAAGGATCCAAAGGTCTTAAAGCATTATCACTGGGTGGTACCATGGACGGCCTCAACTCTCATCACCAGGACCTGGTATGGCAGATGATTGACTGACCTTGAGCAATTCACTTCAAGGAAGGCTAACATTTCACTCATTTAGGTATTCTTTCATCAAATAATTATTAAACACGTACTATTAGTCTGTAGAGACACGTACCTGGTAGTGAGAACATGGCGCGATTTCATTGGCTCGGTTTGATTTCGCCTTCGATGAACTTACCCTTTATTACATATTCCAACAGCTGGCTTTGCAAGGACCCTGGGGGAATTGAGGCATAGTTTCTTTAGCCAGTGCAAATAGGTTTTGTATGCAAGGTCTCCAACTTCTGAGCTGCCGGGCTAATTAGTTTAGCTCTACTTAGCTTTACATAATACGTCTATTGTGGAACAGTTATTTGTAATTCGATTTTTGGCAAATGAAAAACTAATTCAAACCACGAAGGGAACTTATATTTAAAGAGACCCTAGAGCAAATCCTTTGTATAATGGGAAAGCATCCTGATGTTGTCATTGTTGTTGGAAATTAATATCCCCGAGTTTAGGGCAGGTCAGCCCGGACTTTCGGTTTTCTTCATGATGGACACTCAGCCTGGCAGATGGCCAGTAGTGGTCTCCACGGGATGGAGATGAGTCTGGCCTGGAGAGAGGAAGTCCCAGAGACCTTAGACCAGTCGGACCCAAGACCCGGGCATTTTCAGGGCCGTGAATGCAATCTGCCTGGACAAGCGTCCTGACTTTTTCTGTGGTCCTTCCACAGTGAAGGGGAGAAGGGAGAGGGTGCAGCAGGATGAGTGGGGTCTGTAGGGTGAGATTGGAGTTCACTCTTCGATGTGGTGGTGGTGGGGGGTGGTATTGGAGAGGAAGGAGGACAGGGCAGCTTATTGCTTCCTTAATAGGAAAATGGATCTCTTCCTTCATGGCAAATGCGAATCTCTCCCATATGACCCAGGGAAGCAAGTGGAGTTAGGCTGTCTTGTGTTCTTTATGGAGCGCCTGGATGCTGCACAGGGTTAAGCACATGGCGACCAATGGAAAGCTTAGAAGTTTGGATCCACCCAGAGGTGTCTTGAAAGATGCCTTCTGAAAGGTCACAGCCATGAAACCCCCAGGGAATGCAACTGCTCTACAACTTGACAGAATCCACATGGTGGCAGCTAATTCCTGCTGGTATACTTGAACCCAGTAGGGGAGGGGGAAGAGAGGTGAGGAAACCACCAGAGACGCTCAGGAAAGAAAGAGGCTTATGTGGAGGCTTGTGGTAGAATGAAATCTTGTTTGTGTGGGCCGTGCTGTTTTTGTACTTGTAAGTCATTCTGGAAGAAGATAGGGCAATAATTTAATGTACCACAATACACCACTTTTCTATAGAATTTAATTAAGTGCATAATGGTGGAGCAAAGATTGTTTGAACACTGGATGTACAGAAAGCACATCCATCCTTTCACATAAAGAATTGAAGTTGATTCTTATGTAGTCAGCACAGCCCAATATGACTCTTCCGTGCCAGTCTCTTTATGGGAGGAGGACACAAAACAAACAAGCAAACAATCCAATGGGCTGTGAGTGCTACTGGTAAACCCCAGAGTAATGTATGCTGTTCCTCATTCATCTCTGCGAGTGAGCTTTTTCCCCTGCTGGAAGATAAGAGCACAGAACTCTAAAGCAGGGGTGCTCACACTTTTTCAGCATGCGAACTACTTGTAAAATGATCAAGTCAAAATGATCTACCAGCTACAAGAATGCAAAACATATATTCATGTTCTTATTACGTTTATTCATAAATGCATTGAGAATTCTTTATATGTACATATTGTATGTCTCTGTACCTTGCATAACCACATGAATCCATATTGCACAACACAACATAATTGACTAGGTACATTTTTTTGTCATGACCTGAGTTGACTCTGATGACTTGCACTGAATGGGATGAGCCAGGGATACATAGTCTGGACATAGCTACTGACAGCCAGCCTCAAGCACACTTCCAAAGGATCATCAGTCATGGTGGAAGGGTACTTGGACTTCAGGGTCTTTGTGTGGGAAAAAAGCTGACTCATATCAATAAGTAGAGCCGAATCATGCAGTCAAGGAGTCAACACATTTTCTCATGTTTGGGTACTTTGCTGTTGCGAGGAAGTTCCAGAACTGTTCATGGGTTCTGGACTCCAGCAGAATGTCAGCTTGTATTGTCAAAATCTCCCATTCCCATGAAAGTGATACTTTTTTTGTCTTCTTACTTGGTCTAGATTCCCCTACTCACTTTGATACCCTTTTTTATGGCTAAGAGAAAAAAAAAGGCCTAAAGATTGGCGATAACTTAGCTTGTCAGTTTGGGTGCACTTAGTGCAGTTTTTTGTGCGTGCGTTTGACACCTCAGATTGCATCTGATTGGATGTGCTATATAGCAATTAAATTATGGGATTGATGGTAGGCTTACATCTATTTTTTCTGATGCCATGCGATCTACCCACACTACATTTGCGCTCAACTAGTAGATCTCAATCTGTCCAGCACCCCTGCTCTATAGGAACAAGGAATAGAAAGTTCAAAACAATGCTTACAGTTCCTGCCTCATGGCATCGTGTTCCCCTTCTGTCCTCGTGATCTTCTCAAATGAGGTCTCCAGCACCAGTACTAGGGAACAACTGGTACAGAGAAGCAGCTGATGAATCAACTGGCTGGCTCTTTTCATTTACTGGTAGCAGGGAAGGAGACGGCTTGAGACACTTGGGAACTGTGTTTTGGGTTAGAGTCTGAACTTTGACCACAGACGCAGACAGCAGGGTACACCTCCCTCTGCCTCCTGAGTGTGCAGTAGACTCATTCCCTTCCCCAGGCAGTGGGCTCAGCTCTGAGGTGTCACCACAACTCCCCGGGGGTCCTCAGAGCACTATTTAGGGACTACAGCAACCCCACTGGGACATGGCATCTCAGCCTGGCACTCGCCTTCATAGGTTGTCAGATTCAGGCACCATGGAAGGAACTGGGGAGCTCAACAAGCACAGGAGGCACCAACCAAAGGGGTGTTCTGGGTCCCTAGTTTGATCCCACGGAACTGACACAGAAACACGCACCTTCTGGGGCTCACTGTGTGGGAAATGCACAACAGAGACCCTGGTTCCAGCTGGGAAGGGCTGTGAGCATGGGCTGCCTGTCCCTGCCAGTCGAATAGGACACTGAATGGACCGGTGGAGTGTGGAGGGCTGGCTGGGTTGTTGTGTGTGTGGCGGTAGGTCCTTCCATCCCACACATCTTGCATTGGGTGCCTGGTCTCTGCTTCCAGGCATATCTTTGCTTCCCATTCTGTGAGCCCAGGCCTCTGCCTTCAACTCCCTAGCAGGCACTCAGAAAGGCCTTCGCCATCGAGCCGCAGGGAGCTGAAGACACAGGTGCATCTCCTTCCCACGTTACTGATATCTCCTCCCCCCACCCCCACTCCTGTCCCTTGATAAAGATGACAGGGAGGTATTTCTGTCATTAGCTTTGTGTTTAACTTTGGTCTGACTTTTCCCATTCATAAAGTGAGGACACTTTGGGGAAAAGCAAAAAGAATAATTCAGGGCACTGTGATGTACCAGAGACTTAGCTAGCTGTATGCATGGTGGTAGGGGGACAGGCGTGACGTGGACTGTCCCTCCTTCAAGAGTTCAAATCCTTGGTTAACTCCTGTGTCCTGGTATCACGTGGAAGTGCCCTTCCAGCCTCTGACTCTGGGGTAAGCTGAGCTCAGCCTTGCTTTCTGACCCAGGCTGACCTTTAAGAGGGGGACCCAGAGAGTCAGTCGGCAGACCTTCTTCACCTGCCTCTTTCTGTTTTGTTTTTCTGCAGGATCTTTTCGGAATGATGGTTTGAAAGCTTCTGATGTCCTTCCCATCCTAAAGGAAAAAGTGGCCTTCGTGTCTGGTGAGCATCTGCTGAATTTTCCTTTGTCATTGCCTTAGAGAAGGGTGTGTGTGTGTGTGTGTGTGTGTGTGTGTGTGTGTGTATTCCCTTGTGCTAGTCACACAACTGCATTTTGATCCGCATACAGGTTCTGAATGAGTAAAATTAATATGCTGGAATTCCATTGTTCTCAAATGATCTGTAGTTGGTTATAATGCACACAATTGAAAACCTTTGAGTAGTCATTAAAAAAACAAGTAAAAAGCTTTTTGATATTCTCTGCTTTCAGCTAAGACCTATCAAATGTTACCAGTGATATCCATTATTTCATGTCCTCGTCTGAAGCCAGCCTACAGTTCTGTTCTGTCGTAGCTATTGTTGGATTTTACTAGCATGTGATATTAATTATATTTATCTATCATGTATGCATTCTATTGCTTTACCTTTTTTTGGAATGGGTATAGATTTGGGTCTTATCCTGTCAGTTGGCCAAGTTTGTACCCATTCTAAAGAGTTGCCTTGTATAGCGACTGTCAGATATCCCTAAATTCTCTCTTCCACTTGAATCTCTATTAATTCATAGACCAGAAAACTACAGCATGCAGCTCTCCACATGTTTTTGTACATCACATGTTGTTGGAACACAGCCAAACCATTTTATATAGTCAGTGTATTAGTTTCCTATTGCCCTTACAACAAACCAGCAAGCACACGAGCTTCTTAAAACAATAGAAATGTATTCTTTCCCAGCCCTGGCCTCCAGGCCAGCAGTGTGCCGGCAGTCTCAGTGGATCCAGGTGTAGGCATTTTCAGGGCTGTGCTACCCCCAGCGACTCTAGAAGAGAATCTGTTGCTGACCTTTGCCAGCTTTTAGTGGCTGCTAGCATTCCTTGGCTTGTGAAGGCAACATTCCAATCTCTACCTCTTTGGTCTGTGAAGCTTCCTGCTGTTCCTTCCTCTCTTTTTTCTTTTTTCCGTATCACTGCCCTGGTGGGAGTAGGAAGCCCAGCCTTGCTCCTGGAGAGCAGCTGCTGGATTTGAACCGTTAACCCTGTGGGATGCAGTCCCGCACACAACCACCGCGTCACCGGGGCTCAGCTTGTACCTCTCTTGTAAGGATATTTGTGATTGCATCCAAGGCCAACCTGGAAAGTCCAGGATAATCTCCCTATCTCAAGATCCTTAATCATATATGCAAATCCTTTACTCTCTAAGGTCCCAGGGATCAGGGCCACTTTCAACTGCGCACTGTCATGGTGCAATGACAGGGTTGCATGGTTGCCGTAGAGATCAGATGACCCTCAAGCCTGTAATGTCTACTAGGTAGCCCTGTAAGAAAAAGCTTGGAGACCCATCAAGTCCATGAAGTCTTTAGGACAGTCATCCTCAAACTAGAACCACTGTGAGTACCCACAGCACTCTCTAGTTTCCTTCCTAGATCCAACAGTGTTTGCAATGACCACCCAGAGCTCACAGGCAATGTTCATGATTATGATATGGGTTTTGAAGTTACCAGGTTATAATTCAGGTGAGAAAAGCTCAGGATACAGTTGTTTGGTTAGGACACAAAGTTCTTAGGGCTGCTAATACACACCTAAAGAACATGTGACTATGCTGTAAGCCTTAACCCGGAAGCACTCACCTCCAGTTCTGTGGGTCTAACTGAGGCAGGCACCCCACTCCACAAGTCAGCCTTCTGCCCTCAAACCCTCACCTTTACTTGCTCTGTGGCAGTGATTCTCAACCTTCCTAATGCTGCCACCCTTGCATACAATTCCTCATGTTGTGATGACCCCAACCATAACATTATTTTCTTTGTTACTTCATAACTGTCATTTTGCTACTGTCGTGAATCAGGTGACCTCTATGAAAGGGTCATTCGACCCCCAAAGGGGTCACGACCCACAGGTTGAGAACCGCTGCTCTATGGACTGGGATGTCCACTGTTCCATCTCTTGCTTTGGTTTCTGGTTCTGCGGACCCTCCTTTGGTGCCAAAGCTGTCATCCTGGATCAAGGCGTTTCACTCTACCCAGAGGACACTCCGCACCTAGATCGTCCTTGGAGTGAAATCCCCCTTCTTGCCTCTGAGATGACAGTCACCAACAGCTGAATCACCTAATACAATCACTTTCTTCCCCAACTTCTTACCCCGAGCCATCAGGGAAAGGTAGTTGGGTGGGAGTGACAGGAACTGTGGCTAGGGGAACCACATGAAGGAACTCACTGTCCAGCAGTTCCATTGCAGCTCCACGGATCAGTGTCTCTTGTGGCCCCTGGAGCAGGAGATGGGATAACATTCATTGGCTGGCCAAGCATCCCATTGTAGGAGACACACACACACACATAGGAGCTGATCCTTTGTAGAGAAACCCTTTATTTCTAGGTGATTAATGGGGGGTGGGGGGGACGGTTCCCAGGAAAAAGAGGTCTCATTTTACAGTGCAGGGGGTTCGCTCGACAGGCACCGCAGACTGGGCCATAAAAGAAAGAAGGGAGCGAGGAGAAGATCAAGAAGCAGTTGACTCCAACCTGAGAAAGCCAAGAACCTGCTGATTCAGGGAGGGCAGGACGTCCAAGGAGAGTGCAGGGAAGTCAGCGCTGTAACACTCAACTCACTGCCATCGGGTCAATACTCACTCATAGTGACCCTGTAGGACAGGATGGAACGGTGCCCGGGAGTTTCCGAGCCTGTAACTGTTTACAGCAGTATTACACCCCATCTTTCTCCAGAGGAGCCGCGGTGGTTTTGAACTGCTAACCTTGTGGCTTGCAGCCTGCACCCACGGTGTGACCACTGTAGCACCAGGACTCCATCGTAAGACTAGAAGAAACAGGATTGTATTGTTGTTAATGCTGGGAAACAGGAGTACCTGGAAAGCTGCTTTGCTCTGTCTGTTAGGTGCCTGGATAGCGTGGTGGGTATTGTGCTCCCAGGGAACCCGGGTGGCGGGCGTCGTGGTGAAGCCTTGGGCTGCTAACCACAAAGGCAGTTGTTTGATACCCATAGCAGTTCCACGAGAGAAAAGACGATATTTTGTACTTCGGCAAAGATTTCCAGTCTGGGGAAACCCACAGCAGCAGTCTGCCCTGTCGTATAGGACTGCTGGGAATCAGACTTGACTCAGTGGCAGTGAGTTTTTTGAGCGAGTTCCCTGTCACTGGGCATGGTGGGGGCACAGGCTGAACATCCCCAGTGCAGGATCATATAGCACAGATCCCAGGATGAGTTGAGAGGCAGACAAGATGCGCCCCCATGGTCTTGGCTGCTTGGGATCCTGTGTGCTCACCGAGTACCTGGAAAGGCCTTTGGCATGTATCCTGCAGCCACTGGGCAGTTCCAGATGTTTTTACCCCAGGTTTCCAAGACAGGACCTACGATTCTCTAAGGATCTTGGTCTGATCTCTGCCTCTGTCCTTCCAGCTCAGTGTGGTTAGTCTTAATTAGTGTGGTCTGCTGCTGCTCTGTCACCCCTCTGATGTCACAGCTGTCACCTGGACCAAGGAGGTTCACTGTGCAGGGTCTCAAGGGCCAGAGGACGGTGCACTCCTGGGGTTGACTCTTGCTTTGAGGTGACTCGCTTCAAGAACCCTTCCTGCCCTCTGCTGACAGCTCATTCTCCCCATGTTTTCATGCCTGAAACGGCCTCTGCTAATCGGAGCTTCTCCCCACCCTTCTGCCAGTTTGATCCTCCTTTGTCTGAAACAAGTTTGTTCCCCCCAGGCCTCCCGAGGATCCCATAGTGGGTTGTGTGTTGGGTTGCTAGCCACAAGGTGAGCTGTTTAAATCCACCAGCTGCTCCACACGAGCAAGAGGAGGCTCTGTGCTCCCGTAAAGATCGGCAGGTTTGAAAACCCACAGGGGTTTCTTCTCTGCCTGATGGGGCAGCCCTGTGTCGGCCTGAGCCCAATGGCCATTGGGTTCTGAGTGGAGGCGGTCTTCCTGGTCCACACCAGTTCAGGGCAGATGAGTGCAGACACACTGCTCTCCCCTCTGTATGTGAAACCTACCGTGCTATTGTGTACATTTCTTTGTTGCCCCCCTCCACCCCCACTCCCTACTCCTGATCCCCAGGGTGAATTTAGTCAGAGTCTTGGAACAGGGTCTAGACAGACCTAGAAAATACCTTTTAAACTGGTAGGGAGTTGTCCTAGAAGCAACATGTGTTTCTGTGAAAAGAGATGAGGCAGTTAGAAGCTTCTGGAAGGAGTGCAGGGCTTATCCCTCACTCACCTGTGCTCATGGGGGGCCTAGAGGCCAGTTTCATTTGCTGAAATTGACAAGGGCTACCAGCCTCTGGAACATAGTCCTGTAAATGCAAAGAAGCCTGAGGGAACCAGGGAGATGCCAGCCAGCCAGCCAGTTGCCTTTTAACAAAAGTCCAAATGCCAAAATACCCTAAGGAGACCCAGAGTGAAACACTGCCATGACACCATTTGATTTCCTCCCAAGAACAAAGCACCACAAGGAAAGGGGGAGCAGAAAAGCCAACAGTTAGGGCGTGCCTGCCCACCTGGCACGTGCCCCCACTCTGCCGTGGGACCATCCATTGGGAGTCATTCAGCGAGCATCGCCCCACCATGGGCCCCACTGCTTACAGGTCAGCTCCCCTCTGCCCTTGTCTCGCTTCCCACTGCTCCCAGCATTTTGGTGTCCCTTGTATTCAGCTTTCTTGTGCAGGGCCCATTTCCCCCTCCATTCTCTCTGGGTACATGCACCCTGCCTTCAGCTGCCTCCTGGTGGTTCCTCTCTGCCTCCTCACTGCCCACCATTGTCTGCTTGGCTTTGGTTATCCAGGGAAACCCACGGTGGCCCCATCTGTTGGTTCCCGTGTCTCTCTCAAAGGGTGGGCTAAGGAACAGCAGTCCCACAACGCAAAGAAAAAGGGCTACCGCTTTCAAATGAGAGTAAGGAACGCTGCAGGTTATACCCTCCGCGTGGGGTGTATAATACCCCTAAAACGGATTAACACAAGGCTATGGGAAGGCCTTCAGTAAGGAACCCCTTTGATCTTGGTTCACGGCGATTTTCAAACTACAGAATGACCTCCTCATAAAAAAACGTTAGGGGGGCGTGTTGTATATATGTCTCCCTGAAATTTTGCAGAGCTGTTGTTACAGAAGGAGCCCCAGTTGGTGGCTCTGTGGGTTTGGTGTTGGGCTTTTAAGCGTGAGGTTGGGGGTCCCAACTCACCAGCTGCTCCGTTGGACAAAGATGAGGCTGTCCACTCTTGTAAAGATGGACAGCCCCAGAAACCCTGCTTGGGTCACTGTGCGTTGGAACCAACTAGACAGCAAATCAAGAACAAAAAGCCTGACTGCCTCTGAGGTCATTCTGACTCCACGGGACCGAGTAAAACTTCCCCTGTTAGTTTCCAAGATTGTCACTCTTCATAGGCATAGAAAGCCTCCTTACTCTCCCTCTAACTGGCTGGTTGCTTTGAACCCCTGACCTTGCAGTTAACAGCCCAGCTTATAACCCATTGCTCTACTAGGGCCCCTCAATGAGATGGTTTGATTTGATTTGGTTTATTGCTACACGGATCAGACCTGTGATGTACTTCGATAGACTCATTTCTCGTATTTCCTCTTTCCTCGACCAATCTTAACTGAAGTCTGACCCCTCTGAAAACGGTGTCCCCCATCCCTTCTCTTCTCCACCTCA
Organism: Nesogale talazaci; assembly: GCA_004026705.1. Lineage (NCBI taxonomy): Eukaryota > Metazoa > Chordata > Mammalia > Afrosoricida > Tenrecidae > Nesogale > Nesogale talazaci. The sequence goes on from PVJH01025068.1 coordinate 14,957, forward strand.
CTGGGGAGGCCTTGCCTTCTTCCACTTTGCACTTTACCTCTCTCCACAGGCCTGCTCTGCCCTGTCTCCATAAAGGGAGGACCATTGCCACTTCTAGAACGTTACATGATACCTCTCCTCTGTTGATTCCCTGTATTTCTGTCTTTAGCACCTACCGCCAAAGCCTGGTACAGCAAATCAATACTCCTTTCAGCAAGGGAAATCCTGCCCTGATCTCGGTCACCTTTTCAGGCCATGGTTACATTAGTCCCCAAGCCCTGTGATCAGCTTTTATAATACACATGGACTTTAGTGTGGGTTTGTCTTCCTTACTCATTCACCACACCCAAACCAGCCTCTGCATGGAGTCTCTTCGGACTCACAGCACTCCTATAGGAGTGTCTTAGAAAGACTGTACATCTCAGTGGGACGAGACAGCCTCAGCTTTTTCTTGTGGGGTGGCTGGTAAGTCTGAACTGCTGATCTTGAAATTACCAACCCAGCAGCTAACTCTCATTTGAGCACTCAGGCTAATTATTATCCATAGACTCCTTTAGCTTCATGGTTCCTCAGCCTCCTCGGCACCAAAGTCCTTCGTCTCCCTACCATGGCCAAGCACATCCAAGATCTTGATCTTTGACTGCTTCTTTAGCGAGTCTCACCTCTGACCTTTGACTTTTTGTGATAGTCCCAGATAAACGAAATGCATCCCTTCTCACCTCTCTGGAAACCCACAGTCCGGTGGGCTCTCTCCCACTCTCACTGGGCCTTCTTGTTTGCACCAGGCATTAGCGTGATTGTAGCTTCATTGAAGGTGCAGCTCAGCGTGGGTACCAGCGACAACCCTTCCGTGGAGCTCTCCCTGTGCCCCTGCAGCCTGCCATCTACCCTGAGCTCCCCGCCTCCTCCCCCAGTCCCCGGCTCATTCTCCTGAAGCCCTCTACAGATGGCCCTGCTCCTCTTCTCTTCTCTGCACCCCAACCTCGACTCTCAGTTTCTCCTGTTGCACTTAAAGAATAATATCCCCATAGGCAGGATGAACTCCTTCTTTTTCAAGTTCTTGTCTCTCCAAACTTGTGTCTTTCCACACTCTCCCTTCCCTCTGAGTTCTGCCAGCCTGCCTTGCAGAACGAGGTGAATGTATCCACGTGCTTCCTAGCCCCCTTGCCTGTGTACCTGCTCTGTGATCTTGCTCCCTTTTTAGCCCCACTGTTTCCAGCGTAAGGATTCTCTTCTACTGTGTGTGTTTGTCTTATTCTTCTTATCTGACTTGATTCTGCTGTTCCATTCCTGACTCCACACTTTAGAAAGGAGGGGGTTGTCCTTCCCCCAGGCTTTCTGTCCTCACTTCCCCTCCCCCACTCTCTGGAACCTTCTCCGGCTGCGATTCCGAAGCTCCTTTCCCCACTGTCAGTGCTCCTTCCTAAACCGGATCTCGCCAGCCAGCCTTGGTCCGCTTTTAACAGCTGGGCTAGCCTCAGCTCCCCATGTTCCCAAGGGTCTGCTCAGAAGGTGTTCATGGAAGGTCAGGAAGAACTGCAACAGCTGTGTCACAAGCTGCCAGAACAGGAACATCCTGAGGGTAAGGTTGAGATGGAAAGTCACAAGTGAGAGATAGCCTGGCCGCTTTGGGGGCAGTTTCAATCAGTCCTTCCACTTCCATTTCCACAGGAGCTGGAGACAGTGGTTGCAAGCTGGGCAGATGGGTGTGGTTATCAGTATAAGAAGTAAGGCTGCCTTCGCTTCTGCAGGACACCCTGCCAGGTGGAGGCAGCAGGGCTGAGACAGCTACATTGATCCCTTGTGCCTGGGGCTGATGCCAAGGGGTACTGAGTCCACCACTGCCTCTGGATCACAGACCCCACCCCATTCCCTCTCCCAAATAATTGAAGGTGACCCAAGCAACTCTCTTATCTGTACATACTGACTGGGGGAGGGGGTACCCACTGCCCACCCTGGGCTGTGCGCAGCCTGACCCCCCTTTGTGAATATATCCAATCAGTGAATGAATGAAACTCTGGAGCAAAAAAAAAAAAAAAAAAAAAGTCAGACTAGAAGGGCTGGAGCTGGGATCGAACTCTGTAGTCGATCCGTACAAATCTCACTTGCTGAGCATCGGGGCAGACTGACATGATCGTCACTGGGGCCCAATCCTCTCTCCTCGGCCGTCATCCAGCTTGATCCTCTTCCCCACCCTGCTTCTCCAGTTCCTCCTCAGGGACCTCCTAGAGTTGATTGCATTTTGTTCGCCAAGTTTTCCCTCTTGGTATGGTTGGCAGCGTCTGAAGCCCACCACGCACGGGAAGCAGCACTCCTTACCTCAGGGGGGGCAGGGGTGGGGGTGGGGCCTGCGTGCTCTTTCTTTTCCCCATCAGAGAGCTGCTCTGCAGAAGACTGCGCGCCCAGCGTCTTTTCTGGTGGTGGGGATGGCCATGCTGCCCCTTCTCCGTCTGGCCTTAGATCCTCTGTGGGAGGTGGGGGCAGGGGGAAAGGGGAGGGGGGGTATCTCCATCGTGAGACAGAGCCTTTCCTAGTGTCATCCCTGGTGGTGCCCTGGAGGGACATCTGACTGCACCGAGCTTCATTTCAGTCTACCCCTCCTGAGATGCTTGGTCCTGCTTCCTGAATATAAGCCGCCAGGGCTCACTGTCACCCATCGAGGCGATGCTGACCCCAAGTGACCCTCCAGGGCAGAGTGGCACTGCCATGCAGTGCTTCAAGGGCTGTCCATCTTGATAGGAGCCCAAGCCTCCTTTGTTTGCCATTCTGCGGCACACCCCCCCCCCCGCCCCCCGCACTTTCCTGGCATGGCTGATGGGTTGGAACTGCTGGTCTGTGGTAAGCAACCCAGCTGGTGACCCACCAGAATCCCTCTTCCTAACTACAGTCACGCATGAGCGAGGGCTTTCTAAGCTCATATATTCATGGATAGGGCGCTTGGAGCAGGGGGGGGGGGGAGAGGTAAGGGAAGAGAAAGTAGGATTTAGAACCCCAGCCTTCTAAGAGTGATGCTCCTTGTGTATACTCCTTTCAGCCTTCCCCACGTGACACTGAGGAGACATTGGCATTGTGGTGTGTGCATATGCATTTGCAGTGATTAAGACCAGAGCAGCCTCCTTTCGGTTGAAGATGCATGTGTTCTTCCAGCAGGACTGATAGGTAGCACCTCAGGCAGGCAGGCAGGGATGGGCTCTCTGCTTTGTAGGAAATAATTAATATATTGTCTATGAGTCTAAAATCCCCAGCAATGCTGCCCCCAGATGGGCAGGGTTCTCTCCATGATAGCCGGTTCCTCTGATGCCCACAGAGAGCTGTCTAAGCAAACAGAATTGATCTGGAGGTTAATCAACCACTCACTTTCTTAATAAGAACACTTACAGCATTCCTATTTCTTAATAAGAACACTTACAGTATTCCTGTTTCTTAATAAGAACACTTACAGTATTCCCATTTTCCTTATCGCCTGAACTTTCTTGTGGAGGTCTCAGTCAAATCCCTCAAAGTGGCCAATGTGATTTCCACCCTCATTTTACAGCTGAGAGATCTGAGACATCACAAAACTTGCCCAAAGTCACACACAGTGTCTGCATCTACATCCTGTGTCCTGGTCCCAAGGGCAGCTTTCTCTGGGCACTATGTTTCTGCCTGTTTCATCCGATCAGTTAAATGGATTCCTCCCCCCCTCTTCTAAACACTCTTTCTGGCTTTAAACTGCCTCCTCTTCCTCCTTGCAGGGGGCCGTGATAAGCGAGGTGGACCCATCCTGACCTTTCCTGCCCGCAGCAATCATGACAGAATAAGACAGGAAGACCTGCGGAAGCTCGTGACGTATTTGGCCAGCGTGCCAAGGTAAAGGGGGGGGTGGGTGGGAGCGGGGTCGCTGGGAGGACACAAGAGAGTCAGAATGAGTCTCCAGCCTTGCCAGCGGCCCTGGAAGCAGATTCTAATGATTCCTGGAACTTCATCACTCATTGTTCACTTCATTCCCATCATTCTCATTGTTATTGCTGAAATTTCTATGAATGGAGTGGGAGCTGAGCGTGGGCAGAGGTGAAGGCCCCAGGCTCAGAGGACCCATCCTGGGCCTGGAACAGGAGACAGGGTGGTGTAGGAAGAGGGTTGGGGATGAGAATCTGCTTCACCTAGGAGATTGGAGAGCATGGGCTAGTACACATTGGCTTGTGCAGTGGATTATTTTTACAACCTCTGGCGGGTGAATGCATGTATGTTGGAGTTTGGGGTAAGTAACTGCTGGTCTCATTCATCAAGGGACAGTCCTTGGCTCAGTGTAGGGCATGCATTCTCAACAGTGCTGACACTGACCCCCTAAGGAGGTGAAAATTGCTTGTGGGGAGATGAAATACTTACTCTTTGATGTATACAGCACAGGTGCATATTCATACACTCCATGAATAGCTATGCAGCACCCTTGTCCTTATTCAAATGTCATTGGGAAACCTGTCTAACAGGAGCATTTTCAGGGGGAGGAAAGGGACTAATGAAAAGGAGGTGAGAAGTGCTGATCTCGGTGACACCTACTGGTGCAGAGGTAGGTGGGAGGGGACAAGCCAAGGTGTTGGTGGTTATCTCTTGAAAACGGGGAGAGAGGCCTTAGCTTCATCAGAGCAGCATAGACGATGAGCGCCGGAAGAGCCCTTGGAGATAATGCAGGCAGATGGGGTTCCTGTTTTGCATGCAAGCCAACCAGAACTAAGCCTTTGGTCCTTGAGTTGATGTGGACTCCTGATGAGCCCATCTGTGACCAGATAGAACTCCATACGGTTTCCTTAGCAGTGGCCTTCACAGAAGCAGGCTACCAAGTCTGTGCATGTGCTTGTGTGGTGAGTCCTCAGAGCCACCAACCCAGGGATCCTCACACTATGGCCCACAAAGTCTGTGCATGTGCTTGTGTGCTGAGTCCTCAGAGCCACCAACCCAGGGATCCTCACACTATGGCCCACAGGCCACGTGTGGCCCGCTGAGAACATTTATCTGACCTGCCAGATGTTTTTGCTGCAGCTGCCTGTCCTGCCTAGCAGCCGACTCATCCCTGCAGTGAATTTATTCATAGGTGGTTTTTTTTAAAAACTATTGTCCTGCCCTCCAATGATCTGAGGGACAGTGAACTGGTCCCCTATTTAAAAAATATGAGTACCCCTGCACCAACCTTTATAATAATCTATCACAAGCCCTTTGTGTTATCCAGGGGCCTCCTGCTTGGGGAGCAAGACCAATACAGGAGGTGAGATACTTGTAAAGGGTGGGTGGCTTGGCCTAGAACTCAACCCTCTTCGTGCTTCAGTGCTCTCTCCCCACGCCCACCTTTAGGCAGGGAGGACTCCTCCCCCTCCCACTGGATGGAGCTGGGGTCAGCTGTGTGTTTTGTGGTAGATGACAAGTGATGTCTGGGGTGTTCTGGACCTTTCCCTTGTCTCTCTGTGCCCCATTTCTGCAGACAGGAGGGGTAGGAAGTATATACAGAGAATATATGAAAGGAGGGGTGCTATAGTTGGTTCTTCCTTTGTGGGGGAAGCTTGGAGAATTTCTGAACCTGCTGATTCAGTTCTAGAAGCAGGTGTCACCATGAGAGTCAGGTTCTACATTTCAAAGCGGCAGAGGGAAGACAAATATAAAGAGACTGGCGGATGGAGACGGGCAGGTGGTGACGGGTTTTTTTTAAGGGCCTTCATGCAGTGCTTGAGAAGTTGTTGAATGAAACAAGCTAGCACAAGGCTGTGAACAAATACATGCCAATTCAGGTCTCTTTTCTTAATGGCATTCACTGGGGACTGAAAGGGGAAAAAACCAAAACAGGTCTTAAGCCTCCATTGGGTTACATTCGAAGAAGACCCCATACACTGTGCGTGCATGAGGGATCCCACTTTTGAATACACTAGGCCTTCTCTCACTCCTAGGGATCTTTCTACAGAAGAAATAGTCTCAAGTACCCCACAGGCACAGAGATAGACTAAATAACTTATGATTGATCTAGGGAATTTTAGCAATTTAGCCATCTAAGGTCTAAGCAGTTTTTAATAGCTCCTTTCCCCGAAATACACTGCTAGCAGGTATACAGCCCAGCATTTTCTAAAGCAATTCGCAAGCATAGTTTTTGCAGGGACCCATAATGGACTTTCAGTTCTTTTAGCGTAGAAGACCCTGAGACCCCGGGAGACAGGAAGGGCACGTTGTTCTCTCTGGCACGTGCGTCACATACTTGTGGCTCATGCACACTTGTCTTTCCTCTGGAATGGCCGGGGAACATGTTGAGCGGACGCCTTTCTTCATTCTGACTTGTTAAGAAAAGGCTGGGTCAAAACGGATGGGAAACCATTTAAAAAGAAAATCTTTTCTGGTGACTTGAAGTCACATGAAGCCCAAGAGAGACCGAGGAAGAAGAAACAGTGTGTCGGTGTTGGAGGAGCATACTAGAAGCGAGTCGTCTGCTTCTCAGCGGGTGGCCACACACTCTGCATTCTGGGGTGCTGTTCACAGGCGCTGGCAGGTGGGAGGACGCATCCTGTTGCCACCTGCTGGGGGAAGAGTTGGTCCGTGGGGAACCTGTGTCACCAGGAGTATGCGGGCCACTCGTGAATTCCACTGGTCATTTCTGACGTCTCTTGACCACAGGTCCACATGTGATGACTGGGAACCAAAATCTAGAACAGGATCGTTCTAAATCTGATGACGTTTAGGGAGAGGGTTTTCCACTCTTGGATATAATCATAGATTTAGAAGAAGGGAAATTGGGCTGAAAGCCTAGGAAGATGGGACTGATGGGAAGGAGCCCCCAAGGAGTCAAATGGTTAACATGCACAGCTGATCATTGACGTGTTGGACGTTTAAAGCCTCCTCGGAAGAAAGGCCTGGCACTCTACTGAAAGTCAGCCACTGGAACTCCTGTGGAGCTGACTCATACAGGGCCCCCACGAATCAGACTCCACCCAAGAACAATTGGTACCCTTGAGAAGAATATACTCTACCTCCTGGCCCAGGATGCTCACCAGACACACAGGGTCTTATTGTCTCTGAAGTCTGTTCCACAGATGGGTGTGGTCAGGTCTGTAGGTGACATTTGGTAAAAATTTATAAATCTAACAAAAGACTACAACCTTGTTTGCCAGGTAGATTTATAGTTCGTGATGAATGGGAATGGGCATATTGAGGATGTCAGGGAAACCCAGGTATACCTGCCAACCAGTAGCCATAAAAGGGAAGGCTGATGAGACTAAGCTGGTAGCACTTAAGTTGAACCAGTTTGCAGAGAACAGGAATTATGGACAAATGATAAAAGAAGATGCCAAAATCTAGAAATTAGCTGGTTTGATGGCCATTCTGGACACCATCCTGGAATCAGTGATGAGACAGATGGCTGTGATCATTTATAAATGAATAGAATGAAACAGCCCCCCCTTTTCCTCTGTGCCGTGCAGCCATGTCTGGGCCACAGCACTCAAGCCTGCAATAGTCAACTCTTCCAGCAACGTTTAAAGGACTACACTGACCAGTTAGAATGCTGTGAGGGACAGTGATCATTGTAGTAAAGGATTCACAAATCCTGTCTCTTTAGCTGAAGGAGTGGGAGATGTTAGGCCACTAGGAGGGATATCTGCCTGCACATGCTAGTTGAGCGGCCCCTCAGAAAAGGGAGCAGCCAAGATGCAGGTTGCACCCTGGGTAGCAGTTCATCTAGACTGTGGCATGAACTACTGGGACAGGAGCTGTCCAACGGTCCTGTTGCTGCCTCTGGAGAAGGCAGACCTTGCTGTCAGGGATGGCATAGAAAGAATTCCTCTCCTGGCTGGTGTCTACATTAGATAACCTCTGGTAATCTTTCCTGACCTGAATTTTCTGTTTCCATGGCATTTAGGGAAAAATACAACATAAAATCTAGGACCTGCTTCCCTCAGAAGAGTTACTTACCATTCCCAACAATATGCCATCCTTTCCAAGGCTCCCTAAATAAGACCTTGAATTTCCAGATTACATAGTTAAGTCTTATAGAACTGTTTCCTGTTTCCTGGGCCTGGGGGTGGGAATTTGGGGGCCATCACCTCAGGCCCAGGATCATTGTAGGTGTGGCAGTTGAAAACAGTAACCTATGTTATTCTCTGAGGCCCCAGCTCTGCCTGGGATATGTCTCTCCCACTTTCTCTGTTTTGCTCCCAGTGGATTTAGGCATCGACCTCCTGGGTCCTCTCAGTAATTCTGTAATCTTGTTCTGAAGACCTGAAAAATCTTATCATTCACTTTCTAGCAATTCCATCCAGTCAATAGTTATTGAGTGCCTGCATTAAGGCAGGTATTAGATAGAGATCTTAGAGGATCCCTATCTTTCCTAACTTGTCCGTCATAACTTTCCCCTCTTTCTGGTCTGTTACCTGACTGCAATTACTTTACATGAAAGGAGAGTGGAAAGGTAATACTTGGAGACAATCAACTGATGATTCTCCCTAGAAATTTAGAGAAAGAATAGAAAATCCAGTCTGCAATTGGACAATTGCCCAGCCTTAGGCCACAATGTGGATAATCTACTCAGAGATCATTTGTAATCGACCATGAACTTACCAATTGTACATCTAATATAGGGAGGAAGTAGTTTTGTGGTAGAGTTCTTGTGAGTCCTGGGTTTGATCCTGACCAATCTACTTCATGTGCAGCTACCACTTGTGAGTACAGGCTCGCGTGTTAGTTGCATAATAAACCAGTTTCAGTGGGTTCCCGACTGGTGATCCATTTTTGACAATCAGTCAATGAAAACTCTATGGACCGCAAATGTCTGGTCTATAACTGATTGTGGGTGACAGGGCATTGTGTTCCATTGTGGATGAGGTCACCATGAAGCGGGGCCAATTTGATGGCAGCTAGTCAGGAAGGCCTGAGTTACTCTTACCGCATTGAATCTCTCTTCTTCACTGTCTGCTTCTGCTTCCTCATGGTCGCCTTTCCATGGCTCCTAAGGACACTGCTTGTTAACCCCTTTGCTATCCCCACCCCTGACCTGCTCTGGGCAGTGCTGAGTGATCCAGGAAGGCATGCAGGGTCACATCGAGGAAAGGTGTTGAGGAAGTAGGACAGGTTCAAAGAGGCAGGTCCTCCAGGAGGTGGGTGGACACCCTAGCTGCGACAATGGGCCCACACATAGGAGCCATTGGGAGGAAGGTGCAGGGCAGGGCAGAGGGGGCTGTGGGTCAGAACAGACTCAACAGTACCTAGCAGCAAGAGCATTCTGTAACGCCAATCAGACCAAGGTGCTCGGATCCCTGCTCTATTGATTTCAGCAAAAGAGAAATTCAGCTGAACTTCAATTTGACCAAATTTAGGAGTCATTAGAGAAATCCAGAAAGATAATGCAGAGGAAGTGATAAAAACTGTTAGGGTTTTCTCCCTCCATTTTCGGCCTGGGAGAAGTGCACTATTCCCGTGGCCACCATCAAGTGCGCTTTGTTGCAGGGCCTGCTGTGGTGGGTTGTCAGAGCCCTGCCCATGGTTCTGGGGTTGTCCGTCCAGCATGGCATAGGGAGTGAGGGGAGGAACCAAAGGAACAGAAGGTCTAGAAAATAGAGTCAATGGGAATGTTTAGGTCACATTGCTATAATCCATATTTTTCCTAAAATGTGTACCCTTTTGTATTCATTTTAAATTTCTTTTGCTGTCCTGATGAGAGGGTTTATCATTTCTATTTCACTTTCCACACTTGACACAAATTTCTCAGCAACACCAGTTCCGTGTCCCTGGTGCTCCCTGCATGTGGCACAAGCCCTGAAGAACAAACAGTGTTCGAATTGGTTTAGGAAAAACACACACACACACACACACACACACACACACACACACACCATAATATGAACAGCAGTGTTAGTAACCGCCCTCTTTAGAGAGGGTTAAACTTTTATAACCAAGGGCAGGGAGGCATCTTAGTAAAGATGGAAAACACTGGGGTTCAGACCTGACTCCCTACTTCACTACCACTCCACCTGGGCACAGGAGAAAAGTTCATAAGCATTGGGAAACAGGGGAGTCAGCCATGTTTGGGTCCTCAGGGCAGGTGGAGGGGGAGCTGCTGCCATGTTTAGGCCTGAATGGAAAAAGGGAGGGTGGTCCCTCAACTCTGGAGAAAGAAGGTAGCTGAGTGAGAAGACTGCCTGACAGCAGCTGTGGCCTTTCATGTGACTCCGTGATGTAGGGCGAGTGGGATTGGCCCCCTGTGTTCATTCTTCTCCCACCTGACTGACCTCCTGCTGGTGTGGGTCACAGGCTGAACACAGGCAATATTCAGAGAGTGAGGGCACCGGCTGATGGACAGCCCTTGTGGGGCAGCCTCCCAGGGCACCAGAGAGGGGTGGGGAGATGGAGAGTAAATCCAGAGTGGCAAACAAAAGATAATCGGCATCAAGTGAGACCTTGAACTTATTATTCAATATTTCTAATTTCTAAATTCGAGAAAGGAATATTCATCTCTTTGGGGCACGTGAAGAAATCATACAGCACTATACACAGTATCCAGGCACTCACTGATGGCCAGTAGGTTCCTTCAAGGAACTTAATAATAATAATATGAATCGATATTTTCCATGCAAACATACATAAATAGCCATCTTTGTTAAGGTAAAGGAATAGAATGAATGTCTATGTAAGTAATGAAGCATTATTCTGAAATAAACACCTGGAACCCACCCTCAAAGTGAGAAGTACACCATCCCTACTAGTATTTTCCCCTTGTTCCCAAAGCCTATACTAATCACCTCTGCAGAAATAATTGCTATCCTGAGTATTGCGTTTGTCCTGTTTTCAAAAACAAGATATTATTTAGTCTTGCTCTTTTTTAAAGCTTTATAAAAATGGTATCACATCATATGTAGTTTTCTAGCTTTTGTGAATGACAACAAGGATAAACCTCAAAAGTAATTTCCAGTGAGATAGAAGCTTCACATTTGCCTCTGAGAGCACATCAACAAATTATTCACAGAAGGTAGATGGTATCGAAGAGTCTCTTGAGATGATTGAACTAGATTAAGTGAACTAGATGAGGAAAATTGATAACAACTACTTTACTCAGTATTTTAGAAGAGACATTATAATTAATAGTGATATCAAAGAACCAGTGAAAACTTCTCAATTTATTAGGGAACAGTATTACATCGATATTAAGATAGACATTGTAAAGCCCTTCAATTGTTCCAGGCACAGAGCCGTCGTTAAGTGTCCTTCAGTTGTCTTGACGCATAGTGACCTACGCACCACAGAACGAAGCCCTGCCTGGTCCGCTGCCACCCTCACACCTGTCACTACGATCAAGCCTGTGATGGCAGCCTTGGTGCCAGCCCAGCCCACCGCTGCACTTCCTCCTTCGCACTGACCTTCTACTTTACCAAGCAAGATGTCCTTCTCCAGGGACTGGTCACTCCCGGTGACATTTCCACAATGTAGGAGAGGAAGTCTGACCATCCCCACTCCCAAGGAGCATTTCATCTGTACTTCCCATCTTCTCCAAAACCATGATTCGTAGGCATCAGTTCTTCTTCACTCTACCTTTTTCAACACCCAGTGTTCATGTGAGATGATTGAAAATACCATGGTCAAGCCATCTTAGTCCTCAAAGTGACATCTTTGCTTTGTAACACTTTTTATCCACTTCTGCAGTGGATTTGCTCAGTGCAATATGCCATTTGCTTTCTTGACTGTTCATTCCTTGAGCATTGCTTGTGGATCCAAGCAAGATTACCTCCTTGACAACCTTTGTCTTTCCCTAATTTAGCCTGACGTCTGTCTCAGTTGTGAGGATTGTTGTTGTCTTAATCCACACCAAAGACTGTATGTAGTGTTTGATCTTTATTAGTCCGTGTTCCAAGTCCTCTTTGCTTTCAGCAAGCAAGACTGTCATTCTGCATATCAAAGGTCTTTCATAAATTTCCTCTATTCTTGATACTGCATTCTTCCTCATATAGTCCAGCTTCTTGGAGTGTTTGCTCAGGCGACAGATTGAAGAAATATGATGAGAAGATATTATCCTGATGCACAGCTTCCTGATTTTAAGCATACTGTATCCCTATGCTCTGTCTCATGGTCTCTGTACAGGTTCTTCAGGAGCATCATGAAGTGCTCTGCCATTTCCCTTTTTCACAATGTGACCCATGCCGTTGTTGTTGGGTGCTGTCAAATCAGGTCTGACTCACCACCTGTTGTGTAGTTTGTTATAGTTCACACAGTCACATGACTTTTCATAGTCACTAAAACACACGTAGGCGTAATTCTGGAATTCTTTGCTTCCACAAAGATCCATTTGATGTTAGCGATGATAACCCTTGTTCTAAACACCAATAACAAACTCTTTTTCTGCATCTTCTTCTGAATCCAGCCTGAGCTTCTGGCAGCATCCTATGTGTTGCTGCAACCATTTTTGAATGATCTTTAGCGAATTTTTACATGTATATGATGTTAATGATATTGCTTGATAATCTTCACATTTCATTGGGCTGCCTCTCTTTGGAATGGGTCTCTCTCTCTCTCTCTCTCTCTCTCTCTCTCTCTCTCTCTCTCTCTCTCTCTCTTTCTCCATTGGTTAGCTACATTGCTGCCATCCAAAGATCAGTGAGTGCTTCCAGTTTATACATAATCATCACGTCGAGATGTTTCAGTTGTGATTCCATCAATTCCTAGAGTCTTGTTTTTTGCTAATGCCTCCATTTCTGATAGGATTTCTTCTTTCAACACCATTGGTTCTTGATCATATGCTACCTCATGAAATGGTTGAACGCCAACCAGCTATTTTTGGTACAGTGACTGTGTATACCTTCCATTTTATTTTGATACTTCTGCATCATGGGATATTTATCCATAGACTCTTTTACTATTTCAGCTTGCAGATTTAATTTTTGCCTCAGCTCATTCAGCCTGAGATAATGCGGTGCATATTCTTCCCTTTTGGCTTTCTAACTCTGGGTCTTTGCTGTTTATTATAAGGCATTACTTTGTCTTCTTAAGCTATTCTTTGAAACGCTCTGTTCAGTTCTTTTAAGTCACCTTTTCTTCCATTCGCTTTAGCTACTGTATATTCAAAATCAAGTTTTGAGTCTTTTCTGACATCCACCTTGGTTTGTTATTTCATTTTTGACTTTTTGTTTTGTTTTGTTTTTTGGGTATCCCTGCCCTCTGGTGGTGGGAGTAGGAGGCCCAGACTTTGCCCCTGTGGAGCTGCTGCTGGAATTGAACCTCCATCCCAGTGTGTCCCAGTCCCGCGCACAACCACTACGCCACCAGGGCTCAGCCCCTCTTTTTTGACTTTTTAATGACCTTTAACTTTATTCTCTTGTGATACCCTTGATATCATCCCACAACTCACAACTTGAGTCGTTACTGATCAGAGTGGGGAATCTGTTCTTGATAGGATCATTAAATTCAACAGGGATGCCCTCAAGGTCATATTTTGGCTCTCATGGACTTGTTAGTTTCCTCCCACTTCAAGCTGTGATATTAAAGGATTCCACAGTTGGTTCCTGGCTTCATTTTGGCTAATGATATTGAGTTTTTCATTATCTCTTTCCCCAGACAGTGCCCATTTGATTTCGTGTATTCCATCTGGTAAGATCCACATGTATAGTCATGTTTCAGTGGCTGGAAAAAGGAACTTGGAATGAAGAGCATCAGTGGTCTTCTCAAATGATAATGTGCTGTCCCCAGTTTTGATCCTGTCCCTAAGGCCATGTTTTCCAATGACCAATCCTTCTTGTTCCAGCTGTTGCCTCCCACTCACCTTGCAGCTGGATTGCTTTGTTGGTCACTTTCAAACTGAAGAAGCTGGCAGAGTTCTTCAATTTCTTCATCACTGGCTTTAGCACTTGGTGTGTAAATTTGAGTAATAGTTGTATTAACAGGTTTTCCTCCTAGGTGTATATCTGTATTATATTTTTCTATCACAGACAACATTGCACTTCAAGATAGACCTTGACATGTTTCTTTTAATATGAATACAACACCATTCTCTTGACTTTTTCATTTCCAGCATAGCAAACCATATGATTGTCTGATTCAAAATATTCAATAATAGTTCATTTCAGCTCACTGGTGCCTGGGATACACATCTTTATGAGTTCCATTTCACTTTTGATGAGTTCCAATTTTCCTAGGTTCATACTTTATACATTCCGTGTTCCAATTATTAATGGATATTTGCCATTGCTTCTCATTTTGTGTCAGGTTACATAAGCAAGTGAAGGTGTTAAACTTTTCTCTATCCATGTCAGTAAGGTTAACTCTAATTTGGATCTTGTTCACCAAGGATAGTTCTGCTGGTGTTTGAAATACTCCTAGCAAATTTCTAGTATCACAGCCACATTCAGTAAACACAGTGTAACAAACAGGCAAGTGGGAGGCAATGAATAGATTCAACAAATAATAGTTGGATTCTCCTTACAAGGGTCTCAGGGTCTGAGGAATTAGGCATTGGCTAGTAGTAGGAACACCTAGGTTAGGTATTTAAATGAAAGAATGACCCAACATGATCACTGAAGACAAAATGGGTGCACAAGCAAATGTGGTGAGAAAAAAGCTGATGGTGCTTGGCTATTAAAGGTTTGACGTTAGACAAGTGGTCATCTATCAGGGAAGCAGCAAAGCCCACATAAAGGAAGTCTACCAACCCGCATCATCAGGAGGTGTCAATGGGATCAGATACAGGCTTCAGAAGACCCAAAACAAACAGTCATATTGATGGGAGTGAAGGGGATTGGGGTGGAAAGCCCATCCCTAATAATTGGACGTCCCCTCACAGTAGGGTCACAAGGAAGGAATGAATGAGTCAGCCAGGGTGCAGTATAGCAAAATACACAGCATTCCTCTAGTTCTTCTTCTTCTTTCTCCCCCTCATAGTGACAGCTTTATTCTTTAGTACTTCAAAGGATTCTTGTGTAGTACATTTGCCCAGTATCAAACGTGATTGATTTCTTTTTTGTTTCCTTTACAATCTAGTTTTCTTTTCTTTTTACTTTGGGCCTGCACAGCTCTTAGCACAGTCCATCCATCCATTGTGTCAAGCGCATTTGTACATATGTTGCTATCATCCTTTTCAAAGCATTTTCCTTAATGCTTCCTCCTCTGCCCCCACTCCCAACTGTCATGACCCAAATTCTACCTTACAAATCTGACTAAACCAGAGCATGTATATGGGTACAGATAAGAGCTAGAGACACATGGACTCTTGGACAGATAAACTCCTCAGGACCAATATTGAGATAAACCCCTCAGTACTATACCGGGAGGGTAAGGTGAAGGTGGCAGGAGAAAGGGGGACCCAATCACAATGACCTACCTGTAATCCCCTCCCAGGTGGATACACAACAGACAAGGACATTGGGGGAGACATAAGACAGTGCAAGACATGAAAAAACAATAATTTGTTAATTATCAAGGGTTCATGAGGGGGATGAAGGGGGAAAATGAGGCGCTGACTCATCTAGTTTTTTATGCGTCCTTCTCTTCAACCCCTTCCACTGTCATGACCCCAGTTCTACTTTAAAAATCCAGCTAGACTGGAGTATGTACATTGGTACAGATAAGAGTTCTTGACAAATGGAATCCAGGACAGATAAAACCCTCAGATATAGTAATGGGAGTAGTGAAACGAGGAGGGTAGGGAGAAGCTGGAGGGAGATGGGGGAGAAAGGGAGAAATGATCACAATGACTGATGTGAGGGATGACAATAGAAATGTGGGTAAGTGGAGATAGTATGATATGAAAATAATAAAAATTTATAATTTATTAAGGGTTCACAAGGATGGGAGAGTGGAGGAAAAATAGAGGAGCTAGTACCAAGGGCTCAAGTAGAAAGAAAATGCTTTGAAAATGATGGTGTCAACAAATGTACAACTATGCTTGATACAATTGATGTATGGATTACTATAAGAGCTATAAGAGCCCCTTGTAAAATGATTTTTGCCTATGGACTTACAGCATGCAGTGTTCTCGGCATCCTTATAGAGTGGGAAAGAGACAGCCTATATAGGGAGTTCTTCTCTAAGCAGAGGGTAAAAGGATTAAGAAGATAGTGCCCAAAGGATAAGGATTATTCCAATTGAGTGACGGGCTCAGATAAAGGCCCAAAGAGAGGGAGGAGAGCAGAAACTATTCAGGTGAAATTTAGAGTGGTAGGAGAATGGGGAGAGTGGTTGGGGTTGGAAGAGAATTGCATGCAAGAATTGAAAGGTTCCAGTTCAGAAGTTTTACTGAGAGGCAGTACAGAACTTTTGCTGTTGTTTTCAGCAAGAGAATGATGATTGATAGTACATCTTACGAGATTCTCTGTGTACCTGAGTGGAGGATGGAATAGAAAGAAAGACTAGAAATGATGAATCAATGCAATGATGTAGGTTAAAAAGTATTAAAAATCACAGCTAACATTCACTGATGGTTTACTTTAGCTCAAGACACTATGCTAAGTTGTTTTTTTTTACATGTGTTAGTTATCTAGTACTGCTGTAATAGAACTGCCACGAGTAGATGGCTTTGCCAAACAGAAACATAATTGCTCACTGGTTAGGAGGCCCAATGAAAGATGCTAGCTCTGGGGGAATTCTTCTCTCCCGTCACCTCTATGGGCCTGATAGACCATGGAGACTTAAGTTATCTTAACATCAATATTTCTGTAGTCTAGGAGGGTCTCAGCTCAGGGGCCTGAAATCCAAAGGATTCACTCTATTCCTACTTCTTCTTTTGTCATCGTAGTGAGGTCCATCTTCCTACTCATTCCTCCCTTCTTTTTTCTCTTTTAAGATAACAAATTAAATTCAAACAAGAATGTGACTTGTGTGACAGTAGTAACTTCAGTAAGGGTGACATGGGACTTGAGTTACACCAAAAATCATTTTATTGGGGGTCTTGTACAGCTCTTATCACATTCCATGAACACATCCATTGTGTCAAGTGCATTAATACATATGTTGCCATCATCATTTTCATTCTGCTTGAACTCTTGACTTCAGCTCCTAGTCCACCCCCCTCCTTCTCTCCCGCATGAACCCATGACAATTTGTAATTCTTTTTCAAGTCTTATACCAACTGCTGTTTCTCTTCACCCACTTTTCTGTTGTCTACCCCCCGGGAGGGAGTTATATGTAGATCATTGTGATCTGTTCCCCCCTTTCTCCCCTCACCTTCCCCTGCCCCTCCAAGTATAGATACTCTCATTACTGATCCTGA
>PVJH01025069.1:0-32159 GCA_004026705.1 Nesogale talazaci
GGCCTGGATGGCTCCGGACAGGCAGTGATGCCTAAAAAAAAAAAAAAAAAAAGCCTACAGTTCCAGGTCTGTTTACTGATTTTTAGGAGTGTTTCCTGGGTTGCCACACCCTGGCCCCAAAGTCTATTTTTGATCATCTCCAGTGGCCTCATTGCTTTGTTCCCCTTCCTGCTCTGTTGCACACCCTTAGTGTTTCACCCCAGTGTGGTGGTGGGGTCAGCTAGGGCACAATTCCCGCACTGTCTCCAGTGCTGTCCCCCACAGAGCTATGGGTCAGTAAGAGATGTCCGGTCTCGTGGTGGGGCTGACCCTATGGTGCTCTCTGTGCTTTGGCTACTCTGAGCAGGAATATCCCTGTCCTCAGGGATCAGTGCACCAGATGTGAAAGGTCCTACCCAAACCATGAGGCCCAAACCCAACACTGTCAAACCGGTTCTGACTCATAGGAACCCTACAGGACAAAGTAGAAGTCCCCTGGAAGGTTCAGAGGCTGGAAATCTTTGAGAGCAGACAGCCTTATCTTGCTCCTGTGCAGTGGCTGGTGGGCTCAAACCATTGAACTTGTGGTGAGCAGCAAGACACTTTTAACTCAGCACCACCAGAGCTCCTAAAGGTAGTACACTTAGTGAAATTATACTCTTAGAGATTTTTCCAGTAGGGATGATCTGGAAGGAGAACAGTCCAGGCTGTAGAAACCTGAAAGTCAGACCAAACTAGGTTGAAAGAATAACAAGGATACCAAATTGGGTGAACTAGGAAAAAAGAGAGGTGAGACTTTAGTCCTATCAGATAAAGCAAGGGACACATAAAACTATTCATAGGGGCTTGTGAAGCTTTATAGGTCACGGAAAGGAATTTAGTTTTATTCCCAAGCCTATTACAAGTTGTCGGGGCTTATAAAATAAAAGATGTAATGTTTTGAAGAGGTGACTCTAGCTGCTCTGTAGAAAACTGTGAAGGCACAAGTTGGAAGCAGAGAAACTAACTAGCAGGCTAACAATCCCACTATAGGCCCGATTGCTGTCCTTGTGTCGAAGCTGTGAGGAGTGGATCTAGCCATACTTTGAGGAGCTAGCAAGATCTACTACAGAGAGAGGAGCTACCTGAGATTGTCCTGGACAATGGCGAAAATAAGCTGACCCTTTACGGACCTGGATAATACAAGTAGCCCCTGACTCACTGTGTATTTAAGTTACAAAGAACCACACTTAACAACAGTCTTTTCTCTTCTTGGACATTTTATTGTAATATATATTATATACAATGTTAAAATGTTTGGGACAAAATGAGGAGCTGATACCAAAGCTGAAGTAGAAAGGATGACAAGTTATGTACAAATGTACTTGACACACTGATGGATGTATGGATTTGATAAGAGCTGTAAGAGCCCCTAATAACAATTATATGTTTGAAAGGTTACATATCATGTTCCTTTTCCCTCCGCTCCTCAGAGAAAACTAAAGATCAGGTTTATAAAAATCCTGAAAAGGCATCAATGAACAAAAAATTCTATCATTGGGAATTGAGTATGGACTCAATGCCCAACTGTAGGCAACTGGATATCCACTTACAGAGGGGTCATGGGGAGGAGACGAGCCAGTCAGGGTGCAGTGTAGCAATGATGAAACATACAACTTTCCTCTAGCTCTTAAATGCTTCCCTTCCCTGGCCCCCACCCCATGATGATCCCAATTCTGCCTTACAAATCCAGCTAAACCTAAGGATGTACACTTCACAAGGATCTACATATAACCCCCTTCCTGGGGGAAAGACAACAGAAAAGTGGGTGAAGGGAGACATCTGACATGTAAGACATAACAAAATAATTTATAAATTATCAATGATTCGTGATGGGGGTGGGGAAGGAGAGGAAAAAAGGAGACGCTGATACCAAGAGCTCAAGTAGGAAGCAAATGTTTTGAGCAACAAATGTACAAAAACACTTGACACACTATGTGTGGATGAGTTGTACAAGCCCCAATAAAATTTAAAAAATCCTGATAACAGGCAACAATAATCTAAAGAAATCAGAACTGAATTAGGAGGGAGTCCTCAGAACTGAGCCCTGTAGCTGTAGCTCTTTGGGGTATGTCCATGAGAAACCAGGAGACTTTTCTAGATAGTCTGAGCTTGATACTCTTTTTACACATCCAAGTAGAGACTGAACCCATCAGGGTAGATAGGTTGGGTTTGTTTATGTTGTAGTTTTCTGGAGGGCTGGTGGACAGGCTTTCTTGATTGCCACAATGGAGCTGGAGATAAAAGACTTGGGACTCATTGGAAAATATCCACTCCTGTCGAGTGCTGACTCATAAACGCACTGTGGAGCAGAGCAGGATAACCAGCTAGGGTTCCCAAGGCTGTCAATCTTTACCGAAACTGACTGCCACATCTTTCTCCCTGAGCCAGCCCTGCTTTGAGCCTGACTTCATTCATCAGTTAGCAGTTCCCTGCTTCACCTGCCACAACCCTCCTTCATGGTGCAATACCAGACCAAGCACACTACCATCAAGTCCCTTCCGACTCACAGCGACCGTATAGGACGTGCCAGAACTACCAGGTGAGGTTCTGAGATCAACTCTTTTGGGGGGTAGAAAGCCTCGTCTTGATCATGCATAGTATCTGGTGGGTTACTAGCCCAATGTGTAACCACTAGGCCACAACAGCTTCTTTAATAGATAACAGATGGTGTTTAAACCATGCTTTCAACTAGTCAATCAAACTTGAAATATAACTGCACTAGGCCAAGCTTTCAACTGGCTCAACAGGTTATTCCTATTTAACATTAAAATAAATTAAATAACTTAATTAAAAATAAGGTATTCATATTTTGTTAAAGGTGTGGTTACTGAAGTACTAAAGAATTCCAGATGACTGGTTGGGTACTTTTTTTGGACAACTGATATAATTAAAATAATATGTACAGCATTTTGAAGTACATGGGTTTTGATCTTTACGTGCATCATTGTACTATTTTCATCTTAGAAAACTCCCTCCTCTCCCTCTTCCCCACGTTATTATACCTTTTAGCTAACTACAGCATACAAAAGGAGCTACATAAAAGTTTATACATCAATGAATTTCCACTGAGTACATCAGTCCCAAGCATCTGACCTCAGAAGCCCCCTCGTTCCTGTCATTGGCCTCCCCATGCTAGGAAAGTTACATTCTTAGGAAACTTACACCGTTACAGAATAAGGAGTTAGGTTTTGCTGTTTTTAGATGGTATTTAAATACAGCCATACAATATGCCGCTTTCGCGCTGCACTTCTTTAACGGTGAAGGGCTCTGCTGGTGCCTGGTGAATGCTCTGGTGGGCTCCGTGCAAACGTCACATGTCGTCGCTCTGATCCGATGCGACTATCGGCCCCCGGGGCATTGGAAACCCCATGGCCGTTCGTCCAGGTCTACCAGCGGCTCGCATCAACACCGACTGCAATGTCTTCACCCCCCGCACACGGCGATGCACGCGCTTTCGTCCTGCCTTCATTTTCCTTTTCTTTAGTGGCTGATTCTAACTGCTAACTTGGACACTACATAACGCCGAGTGCGGGCTACTTGGCTTCTCGGGTTAAAAGTGTGTGCTCTTTAAGAGACTAAAAAGAATCTGAAAAGTAAGCGGGCTTGGCCAAGGCGCCAAGGCGAGGCCCAATGGAGAGCGAGAGAAATCTGCCCGCTTCGTTTCTTCCTGTTTGCCAATAGACTTTAAGTAAACCGGACCCAAACTCGGGGGACAGCTAGAGATTCACGACAGAGGAAGTGGGCTTCAAGAACCCGCGCAAAGGCAGGGCTGTTCACCAGGGCCACCGATTAAGAAGCGCCTTAAGCAGACGCCTGGACGGCGGTTCGTCGTACGACTTCCGATCACGCGGCCAACGCAGCCTTCCTCCTCAACGCGCCAAGCGCAAACGGTGACGTCGCTAGTGCGCCCAAATCCAAGACTCGATGACTTCCACTGCGCGCCAAAGCCTACAGAACGCCACTTTTCAAGAAATTCTCCGTACATAGCGAAGCTGACTTCCGTTATAACATAAATAGACTGCTCTTCTCCCCTGCTCCCACTTTTTCCCGCGGCGGCTGGAAAACACTCTGGTTGACCGGCCCCGCCGCCTAAAGATGACGAACACAGTGGGCTCTCTAGCCAACTTCCGGTGTGAAGCTTGAGGAACGACACGCTACTTCCGGGGGTGGGTAGAAGTAGGTGTAGCCACTCCTCAGAGCTGCGACTGCGCAGTCGGGGCAAGTGACGTCCGCAACGAACCTGGCGTGCAGCCGTCCTGGCCGGCCGGAAGAGGCGGTACTCCTTGCGAATGGCTGGGTGGATCGCGAGAGCTGGCGTTGCTAAGAAACGAGCGGATAAGGCGGGGCTAGACGGGGCTCAGTGGGTGGTGCTTCGGGTGGGCGGTGGCGGCGGGCTCGCGAAGGTTCCAGAGGCGCCGCGTGCTGGAAGCTGGCTGCGTTTCCTCTCGGAGTCGGCAGTGGGGAGCTGCGGGTCCGGCGGCCTGTTCCGGAGCTGTCTGCGCTCCAGGGAGCGCGCCCGGCGCGGCCTTTCCTGCCTTCTCCCGCACGCTGCTGCTGCTGCGCGGGCCTGCGGCCCGGCCTGCCGTGCCATGGCTTCTACCTTGGAGGAGGTAAGGGGTCGGTCTCCTCGGCCTCCCCTCTTCGCGCCCGCCGTCCGTTTGTCCGTGCTCCCAGCCTTTTCCGGGGTCCCGTCTCCGGCCTCTCCCAGGGTCTTGGCGGCTCCGTGTCGCCTCTTCTCTCAGCCCGTCACCTGCCGCGGCCCCCGCGGGCCTCCGGGTCTCGGCCGCCACGCGGAGGTCGGGGCCGACGCCCGCAGCCGGCGGTGTGTGCCTCCCGGCCGCCGCCGTGCTGATGGCGTTCTGGGGGAGCCTTCCGCCCCGTTCCACTCCTCGGGGGACCCGAAGGCGCCTCCGAGTGAAAGCAGGTTGACAAAGCCGAGTGCTCGCCACGGCTGGAGCTTAGAAGCCCTGATGTGCAGCACTTTAACGCCTTAGTCATCGTTTCTCCGCGCCAACGACGAGCTGGGCTGCTCTAGAGGAGCTGCTTGGCCGGTGGTCCACAACAGTATTATTCATCGAATTGTTAGAAAACCCGGATCTTAAAATACGTACACATTTTTGGAGCAGCTTGGCAAATAGTACTTTGTTGTATGCGCTCACAGTAAATAAAGTGGGGAACTCCCTATAACTAGGGGTAGGAAATTGAGCAGGAAATGGTATTTCTCTGTTCAGTCACAAACCCAAGTTCCCGCGCGGACGAGATCATTTTTGGAGACTTACTGCCCGCCTACAAGATGGTAATAACCCTGGAGCTTATTTTAGTTCCTCAAGTTGGATGTTGATAAGTGCTCTAATAAAGCTATTTAAATTGGTTAAAGAAAAGAGTGATCTGATTCCCGGTTAAATTTGCCTAATGCAGCATCAGTGAAGTCTATTTGCATTTCAGAATTTGTAAAAAAACGAGAACTGGGGAGGAAAGCACATATGCCTTTAAGTTAGACGAAGAAAATAATTGTCAGGCCAACTTGCCACCAGTTTTAAAAGATAGGCCTGGGGAGGTGTACGAGTACACCCCCACCCCCAAATCCCTGGGTAAGACTGACTTTACAGAAGGATAGCTGAGTAGGAAGGAGACTTACCCAATTTAGATACTTATAATTGTGTGCGTAGACTTTTTTATTAAACCCTTTTTAGAGTACAATCCAGTGATCTGTAGTATTTGCAGATGGTTATGTGAGTTATCATCTTTTACTAACTTCTACTATCTCCAGCCCTAAAAGAAAACATGAAGTGTGAGGTAGGCCTGCTAACCTAGTCCTATCTCAGGTGTTTGTTCTGGGCGTGACATAGTGGAATTTAATTGTATGTGGCCTGTGCTTCCAAGATTCCCCCATGTTGGAGTGAGTATTGTTCACTCCTGTTTCAGTCTGAGTAGTACACCATTCTGTAAGACCTCTGTTTAACTCCTTGAACTGGTGCACTTCTCAAAGTTGCTGCACCAGTTTAACAAATGGGAGTCCCAGTTTCTTCTCCACGTCCTTTCCAACAGTTGCTGTGCTCATCCAAGTACAGCCCTCCGAGCGGGTGTGAAGTATCTCCTTGTGATTTTTGATTTACAATTCCCTCAAAATTGAAGGTTTTAGTTGGAAACCCAGTGGGGCTGGTCTGTGGGGTGGCTGAGTCAGAATTGACTCGATGCACAGTGTCTTGACTCTGGTTTTAATTCTCACAGTGAAGAATGTGGAAATAAGGTGCATTAGGAACTAAAGCATGAAAGTGTGTACAGGTGGGGATAAGGGTGGGACTGAAGACAATCTGTATGTCTATTCAAGAGGAAAGCATAAACGAACTGATTTCACCCATGTCATGAAAGTAGGGAACTAAAAGATAGCCTTGAGCGGGGCCTATAGCGCAGGGGTGCGAGGAAAAACACCAGTGAGGTCTGCAAATAACAGTGCCTAACAGGGAACTAACTGCCCAAGCTAGGTCGGCCTTTACCTTGCTTCAGTGGAGACCTTTCCACCACAGTACCTGAGAGCCAGGACTAGTGAGTGGAGCTGGGAATTCAGTCATTCCAGGAAGAGCCCCTTATTGAATATTCAGAGGTCTTCTTCGGTTGGCCTATTCCATGCAAAAAGTCTTTAGACTTTACAGAATTCTTTTTGCCTTTGTTTTTGTTGACCTGGGGGTCTCTACTTTGGGGTCATTATAGTCATCTTACATGTGGATGTCAGGTGAGTATCAGAATCGATGTGTATTTTGAAACCATTGTAGAGAGATGACTGCTGCGAAGTAGAGTTTGCAGGGCTCTTTGTCCTTCTGAATTTGTGTGGACAGAGGCTGGGTTTTGTTTCGTTTTCTCTGCCTTGGTATATGACAGAGAAACAGCCCTTTTGAATGAAGTGATACAGCAGGTGGCGCAGGCGCACTGCAAACTCTGAACTCTCAGGCTCTTGGATCATTTGCCCTTCCCTTCAGTGTCCTGTAAATGATTGCCCACCAGCTTCAGAATGCGTCAGGGCCGTCTCTGGCTCACAGATGCTCCATGCGCCCAGAGTCGGAATCAGCTGTGCGGGTTTGGGTTGATATTTAAGATTATTAGTAAAATTAGAGGCTCTCAAACTGTAGTAGTTCTAATTTAAGGCAGATTACCATTCATGTGACCTCAAACTAAAATATAAAATTATCCTGTTCCATTTTCTAGAACCGAGGCAGTGTATTGAGTCATTTTAAGAAAAATGAATTAATACTTTGCAAAAATTGAGAGGGGATAATGGGGCTGTGGATTATACCCATTAATTCTCCAACTTCATCCGTACTCTTAGAGTCCATAGCCTCGTAGGGTCCTGAGAGGAGAAGGAGGCAATAGCAACAGAGGGACATTCGCAGAGAATGGGTTTCAGTGTTTCTCAGACTTCTGATTGTAAAACTGACCCTGGGCTAAGCTGCAGGACAAACCATGTTTTGTTTTGTTTCTTACCTTTTGCTTTAGAAGTTGACAGCAAGTAGATTGCAAATATACTACATAATTAAAATGTTCTAAAAGATAGATAACAACCTACTGAACTGGAAATTTTCAACTTGATACTTACTGTTCGTTCAAGGTTACTAAATTTTAAACATCATTTATCAAGGGATCACAGGGAGTGGGGGAGGGAGGGAAAAAAGAAGCTGATACCAAGGACTTAAATAGAAAGTTAATGTTTAAAAAATGATGCCAACATGTACAAATATGCTTGATAAAAATTGATGTTTGGAATGTTATAAGAGCCCCCAATAAAATGATTTAAAAAATGTACATTTCCCCTAAAATAGTAAGGAGGTTGAGGTAAAATTCCCCTGGCTGCAGGAAAGAAGAATCTCAGTTGCCTCCCAAGCCTAGGAAATTTAAATGAACCTCCTCATCCTTCTTATTTCTGTGAGTGAAAGGGACTAGTAGATAAAATGTCAAGTCATTGCCCTGTGTACCAAAGCCAACTGATCTTTACTTTCATACAGCTACACAAAGATTTGGAAGAGGTGAAAGTGTTGCTGGAAAAGGCCACTAGAAAAAGAGCTCGGGATGCCCTTACAGCTGAAAAGTCCAAGATTGAGACAGAGATCAAGAACAAGATGCAGCAGAAGGCCCAGGCGAAAGCAGACTCTCTGGACGAGAAGCCGGCGGCGGTGGTTGCTCCCATTACATCAGGCTATACAGTGAAGATCAGCAACTACGGTACGGCTGCCTCCGGGACCGGCTTTCTGCCCCCTCCCAGTGGAGTCCTCAGCAGTGCCCCCTAGCAAACTCATTGATAAGATAATTGTCATTGTTTCTAGTAACTTAGCAGATTGCCCATCAGTTCACTCATTCATTACTTTTTTCTTTCTTTCCTGGTTCTTTATTCTTTAATATACTCTTATGCTTTGTTGTTTAGAACATAAGCTGCAAAATACCCACCCAACAGTTTGTACGTGTTCAGTTCAGTGGTGTGGGTTCCGTTACTATGCAGCTGCCATCGCCCTTCTTTTCAGGATTGCCCCTGCTCCAGGGGTGTAAGCCCCCAGTCTCCAAGGGTCCTTTTTGGTCTTCTGAGTTGCTGTTGTCATTTTGATCCCATGTATGTTGTCCCTGGATCGTGATGGGGTTCTGTTCTGAACAGTGTCATAAGTCAGGTCAAATGTAAGTTGAATACAAACTCCCCACCCCCATTATTACTGCCTTTTGTCACACTAAGTGGTGGGTTTCTAAACTACAAGGTTGGCAGTTCAAACCCACCAGCTGCTCCAGGGTTGCTGTGAGGTGCAGTGACTCCGTGGCAGTGGATTTGAATTGCACATTAACTTGGAGACATGAAAGGTGATTGGGTCCAGTTCCTGACCCTGTGCTGAGGCAGCCATACAGCTGAGAGTAGATGCCATTTCCTGGGTCAATTGTGTACTTTGTTGTTTTGTAAGCAGTTAGGCTTGAGTAGTCTCCTTGGTGGGCTCTGTTGAGGACCGGGAGAGTCACTTTTTGGTGGGTGTTTACATTATCAAGCACGTGCTCAGGAATCTGTCTGACTCAAGCATACATGGCAGCCCTTTGTGCAACAGAACAAAGCTCCAGGTGCCATAATGAGTCGAGCATTGGACTGTTGAAACATCTGGTTGGACCCCGCCAGCTCCTCTGCAGGAGAAAGACGAGGCAGTCAGCGTGGAGACCATGGGGTGGTCGCTTCCATCCCGTAGGGCTGCTCTGAGTCGGAGTCCCTCGGGGTGCGATTGCTAGCACATAGCACAAGCTCACGGCAGGGAGTTGATTCTGTCTCACAGAGACCCTATAAGACGATAGAACTGCCTCTGGGTTTCAGAGACACGAATCTTTACCGCAGCAGAAAGCCTCATCTTTCTCCCATAGACTAGTTGGTAGACACGAACTTGTCCTTGTGGTTGGTTCTCGGCCCAACATAGAACCCACTATGTCACCAGGTCTCACAGCAGGTATGTAATAGATACTTGGTTAACTAAACTGTATGGAGGTTTTCTAAGTGTGGGAATACACCGAAGGGTTGCTTCTGCTGGAGGTGAGGAATTGGCCAGGGAGAATTAGAAGAGGCATTAAAGGGTGAGTACTGTCTTCAGCAGGAGCAGAGGACCCAAATCTACTGTGACCAAAAATGGTGTGCTAGGATAGACAGGTTAAGAGGGCTAAGGGATGCACTCTATTTACTGTAAGATGCCAAGGGGAATCTGCCAACTTGTAAAACTTCTGGTCTGTTCTTCTCATTTCACATGACTGATTATGACAGAATTTGTTTCCAGGGAGGGCAAGCATCATCTCTCAGGACAGTGTCTTAACCTGGGACCACCTACGCATTGAAGTATGCATAAAAACATTAAAGAAATACTGTGAGATACACTACAATATCTTTTTTTTTGGGGGGGGGGGGCATCCCTGCTCTCCGGTGGTGGAAGTAGGAGGCCCAGCCCCACTGCTGGAATTGAACCTCCGTCCCAGTGGGCCGCAGTACAATATCTTTGATATAGTAAGACAGTAATAACGTTTTGAAACGTGCACAGCAAGCTCTCCATGCCTCAAGTCCATGCTGACTCATCGCAGCCCTCTGGGACACAGTGGAACTATAGTGTCAATTAGAATAAACTGTACAGGGGTTGATTCATTCAATATATGAGACATTCACAACCCAGGACTTCTGTCCTGGTAATTTAGCCAGTCATACAGAGCTGTAGTGGAGGATTACTGGTATTTAGATTAAGGAGAAAGTAAAAGAGGGAAAAACGAAAGAGAAGTAATGCACTTCTCTGGCCCAGTTGAGGAGCCCTGGTAGCACAGTGGAAGAAGTGCTGGGCTGCTTACTTCTGACTACCAAGTCGGCTGTAAATGCGCCAGCCGTGCCAGAGGAAGCTGCTGCTCCTGTACGGATGAGTCCTGGGACCTGTGGAACAGCCCTGCTGTCCTCTGCAGGCTTGCTGTGAGTGAGAGTTGCCGAGAGGCCAGTGGTTTTTGTGTTCACAGTCTTCAGACATGGCGCCCTGGTGGCACTGGCTCGGAATCCCCGTTGGCTGCAGGGGGGTTGGAGTGGCACAGTGACTGCATGCTTGCCTGCTAGCTGAAGGCGGCACTTAGAACCCAGCAGCCCCTCTTGGGTGAAAGACCTGGAGGTCTGCTCTGCAGAAATTGCAACCTGGGAAACCCTGCTGGGGCCTTTTACCCTTTCTTGAAGGGTTACTGTCAGAATTTGACTTGAAGGCAGTAGGTTGCTTTGTTTTATAACTATTCTAAGAAGTGAAACTAAACCAACCAAACCAGTCAGTTGACCTGGGCTCTAATTACTTACTCAGTGCTTAATTTTGGGTAGGTTATGGAGCTGTTTGAGCCTCAGTTTATGCATCAAGAAAATTCTTTCCTGTTACTGAATTTTCATATCTTTTATCACTGTCACATGTGTTGGTACTCTAGGGATAATTTCAGAGCCTTACTTGTGTTCCATTTCTTCTTGGTAGGTTGGGATCAGTCAGATAAGTTTGTGAAAATCTACATTACCTTAACTGGAGTCCATCAGGTGCCCACTGAGAATGTGCAAGTGCATTTCACAGAGAGGTGAGTGTCCTTTATAACGGGGGGCTGATCACTAAGCCAGCAATTGCCTTTCTTTGGTCTAAAATTCTGTTTTCATTTAGATTGATTGTCCCCCACACCCATTTTGAAGGAGGGAGTGAGTCTTAAGGTCATCTGGACTGGCCAGATGCAGCTAGCTGGTGGCTCCATCACGAAGAATGACCAAGGAGCTCCCAAAGACCCAGAAAGATGACACACTGATTATTGTGTTGTAGGTCATTTGATCTTCTTGTAAAGGACCTAAATGGGAAGAATTACTCCATGATCGTGAACAACCTCTTGAAACCCATCTCTGTGGAAGGTAGTTCAAAAAAAGTGAGTTTGCTTTTTTTCTTTTTCCTATTGTGAAACATTAAAATAAGCTCCTATTTTGCAATTATCATGAACTAGAATGAACTTGCTCTCTAGAACAGCGATCACCAAGATGGAGCAAACTGCCCTTAAAAAATACCCTGGTGGGCTGAGCCCCTGTGGCGTAGTGGTTGTGCACGGAACTGCGGCCCACTGGGATGGAGGTTCAATTCCAGCTCCCAGGAGCAAAGGCTGGGCCTCCTCATCCCACCACCTGAGGGCAGTGATGCCTAAAAAAAAAAAAAACCCTGGTGGCGTGGTCATTTGTGGGTGGGCAGTGTAATGGCCACTTTTGTCGGCACACAGGCCATATGGCCCACAAACTAAAATACTGTCCCTTCACAGGAGATGTCTGGCAAGTCCTGCTTTCAAGAATAAAGTACAGGGCTGAGCCCCGGTGGCGTAGTGGTTGTGTGCGGGACTGCGGCCAACTGGGATGGAGGTTCAATTCCAGCTCCACAGGAGCAAAGGCTGGGCCTCCTACTCCGACCACCAGAGGGCAGTGATGCCCAAAAAATCAAAAACAACAAAAAAAAAGAATAAAATACTATAAGAATACTATAGTAAAATGTTCTTGTAGTTTGCTTAGATAAGGAATAAGTCATTAAAGTATCGAGTGAGAATTAAGTTTCAATGCCATCTCTGCCACTTTGGAGTTGTATGAGCATTGGCAGCTTACTTCAGCACGGTGCTTCCGTTTCTTCATTCTACAATGGGAGTAACGGTACATTTCACAGAATTGGAATGCTCCTGGAGTGAAATGTTGTATGTTAGCCCTTCACTGGTGGAGCTTTTGTTAGAAGCATCTGAATTCTGGTGCTGTGAAGAATCTTGAAAGCACCTTGGACTGCCAGAAGAACTAATAGATCTGTCGTGAAGGAAGTATGGCCAGGATGCTCCCTGTAGATAGGATGGTGGAGCCTGGTGTCTCATACTTAGAACATGGCAGGAGAAACTGATCCTGTGAAACACGTAGAGCTGATAAGGTAGGCAGACATGGAGGAAGGGGGAGACCCTTGACCCTGGCTGCCACAGTGGTGTGGGGTGTGGAGTTGGGGGTCAGTGTTGGGCTGTGGTGCCTGGGGAGGGTTGCTGTGACTCGGAACTGACCTGAGAGCACCTAGCAACACTGCCTAGACACGGTAGACGGAAGGAGTCTAGATTTTACTTTATGGAGAATATACACAGAATATAAACTACCGTATTTTTCAGACCATAAGATGCACCTGACCATAAGACACACAGTTTTTAGAGCAGAAAAATAAAATTTCTGAACCAAACAGTACCAGTGTACTGAAATGTTCTGGACCATAAGATGCACCCTCGTTTTTTCCCTCACTTTGCGGATGAGAAAAGTGCATCTTACGGTCTGAAAAATACGGTAATCCAACAATTTCTCTATGTGCAGCTTAATGATGTTGATTAGATTCTTAGAGCTATGCCACCATTCTCACCCCTTCTGAGTTGTTTCTTCATTCACTTGCTGTCCCTTAAGATTGTTCGTGTGATTCCATATAGAGATGACGCTAAAGGACAGGGCAGGACTGCCCCTGTAAACTGGATGCTGTAACTCTATGGTAGGAGAAAGCACCCTCTTTCTCCCGAGGTTTCACGCTGCAGCCCAACAGTACCACCCATCAGACTCTGAGTAGTTAAAGGGAATTGTTCAGTTTTAAGATGACTTCAGGGCATATTTTTTGGTTTTAAGTGTAAAGATTATCCAAGCAATAATTTGAAATGCTACGTATAAATTTCTCATAGGTAAGAGGTTTTAAACACTTGGCCAAGTTGAAGATGCCTTAAAATGATGACACCATATTTTTAACAAGTATTTGTACTTCCCCTAATTCTGACCGTTTCCCCACCTAATTACATGAAAGCATCCGGTGTATACTGTGCCATTGCATGCAGTATGTATATGTACCCTTACATTCAGCTGAGTAACAGCTTAAAGATTATAGATCTAGATCACTGGTTCGCCAGTCTCTGCACCTTCCTTTCATGCTGCAGGTGAAGGAGTATTAGGAATGGTATGGATCATTGTTGAGTTGTATTTTCATGATTTTCAATATGCTCACATTGCCCTATACATGTGCCCGTAAGTTTCTTGCCTATTTCGAACCCTCACAAGTATTATCCTGTGTCCTTTCGTCAGCTCCTGCCACTTCTCCTTTCTAATTCACACATCAAGATCATCCTACCTTGTGCACCTCCCCACTTCTCCATCCCACAATCCACCTCTTCCCCCACATCTCAGGTCTCAGCTCAGATTTCATCTCAGAGGCCTCTCGCACAAGCCAACCCCCTCGAGACCCCACATTTCTTCATAGCTCCTTTGAGTATTGAAGGTGCGAGTTGTAGTTATTCGTGACCAGAGGCCTCTCGCACAAGCCAACCCCCTCGAGACCCCACATTTCTTCATAGCTCCTTTGAGTATTGAAGGTGCGAGTTGTAGTTATTCGTGACCTTCCACAAGTGGATACGCTTCCTTACTGATCTAAAGCAATCTGAGACCTAGCACAGGTCATGCCCTTGCCACTCGGGATTTTGACAAATAGAGAGAAACCTGGGGTGCCAGAATCTGAGAGAGAAGGAAAACAAATCCCTTTCACACCAAGAGAAAAGAGCAACAGTGAAGTGGAAGACTGCACTCACCCAAGTCAGAAAACTCCCGTTTTGGGAAAGCCAGGCCATCCTCATGCCCCAACTCTCAGGCTTCTTGTGTGATTATTCCCAAGTCTTTCCTGAGTTACCCTCACTCTCCTTCCAGGTCAAGACGGATACCGTCCTTATCATGTGCAGGAAGAAGGCTGAGAGCACGCGGTGGGACTATCTGACCCAGGTTGAAAAAGAATGCAAGGAAAAAGAGTGAGTCTGCTTTCCTTTTCTGGTTTGATTCACTCTAAATTTAGTCTTTTTTAATAAATCATTTTATTGGGGGCTCTTACAGTTCTTAGAACATTCCTTGTGTCAATTATATCCAGCACATTTGTATATGCATTGCCGTCATTTCCAAAACATTTTCTTTCTACTTCGCGTCCTTAGTATCAGCTCCTTTTTCCCCCCTCCTTGTGAACCCTTCATAATTTTTGTTTGTTTGTTTTGTTTTGTTTTGTTTTGTTTTGTTGGGGCATCACTGCCCTCAGGTGGTGGGAGTAGGAGGCCCAGCCTTTGCTCCATGGAGCTGGAATTGAACCTCCATCCCAGTGGGCCGTAGTCCCGTGCACAACCACTACACCACCAGGGCTCAGCCCTGAACCCTTCATAATTTATAAATTATTTTTACTTTCATATTTTACAGTTTCCCTTCACCCATGTGTAATGGTCAATTGTTCATCACCCAGCGGGTAGTGGGGTGTTGCACATTGATCACTATGATCGCTTCCCCCTTATCCTCCTAGGGGGTAGCGGGTAGCATGGTATCACTACTCTTCATTATTGGACCTGAGGGCTTTATCTGTCCTGCATTTTGTGTGTCAAGAGTACGTATCTGTAATGCTTCCAGTTTAGCCAGATTTGTAAGGTAGACCTGGGGTCATGATAGTGGGTGGAGTGCTTTCATTTTTGTGTGAATTTTCATGTCTTTTGAGATTAGAGATTTTGCTGTGATCGTGCATAATAGAGATATGTAGTCTTGTGAGTCTGATGATGCTGTCAGTACGCACTGGACTGCAACACTAATTAGTGTAAGTTAACTGGGAGTTTAGCGGAAAACTTTGGCGCTGTGTATTCCCGTGAAGATTTACAGCCCCAGAAACATGGTGTGAGGCTGTTTTCTAGAGAAACAAAACCAGGTGCACTCATACGTGTCTGAGAGAACTTTTATCAAGAAGGAAGTAAATCAAGGCTGTGGTCCAGCCCAGTCCGACTCAAGTCCACGGTCAGATACTAGCTAGAGCGCCTCCAGGCTCCTGCAGCTGCTGGCTGGTGCAATAGGAAGGCGAAGTGGCAAGTGGGGCGATCACAGGCCAGTGGGAGAGTGGTGTGGGTCCAGTCAGCAGGGACATGGCAGGACCCTGGGGAGAGGGAAGCAGTCACTTGGGTGGGCTGCTGCCTCGGAGCCAGAAGCAGAGTCCAGACTAGGAGAAAGGTGAGGGGCGTCTCATAAAAAGACCCCGCCATCAGGGAGCCGTCATTAGACTGTCCTGATGGAGAGGTGGGAGGTCACCCCTCCCTTCACACAGGTAATTCAGGATGGCCTCGCCCCTAATCCCAGGCCCTGGGTTAGAATCCACTAAAGGGCAGTGCTGGTTGTCTTCTTGGTATTGAGACATCCAGGGGTGCTTCTAAACTGTGCCCCTTTCAGTAATGCTAGAGAAACCTAGATTCCCAGATGCTATCTCTTAATTTTGTCATTTGTAGTACGTATTTTGGAGGTCCCTAGTGTTAAAATCTGAAACCATCCATCATAGGTCAGCTGTTCAGTGCTTTGATTTCTCCCTCTGGCGTTGAAGTGTTGCACTGAGCCAGCCTGCATCCCCGACTACCCCCCCACCCCAACCCCCCCTTCCTACTGACAGTTGCATGCTTTTGGAATGAGCTTGGCTAGAATTAAGCATGTAGGACTATCTTCCGGAATTGATTTTAAATCTAAACCAGATTATTTGAGTGCAGGACCCTCTCATACTGTGCACCCCTGTAAAGTGCAGAACCTGAAATGTGAATGAGTACATGTGACTGAACATGGTGTCCTCCCCTGGGCTGGAGGTACAGACCACAGTCAGCTGCTTTCACTGAAATCCCCACCTATGTCTCTTTGGTATAAGAGAGAGGGACTCTTTACCTAAAAGCGCTTGAGCTTCTGTCTGGGTCCCTGTGTAATGCACGGTGAAAGTCCTTCTCCCTGAACTGCTTGGGGACATGCTTTAAAACTTAGAACAATTTTGAGAAGTCAATGAGGAGGCAAAAAGATCGATCACCTGCAAATTAAGTGGATTTTGTGTTTTATGTATTTTTTAAAAATTCTTTCCCCAACAATTGTATTAGCATATAATTCACACATACAATTCAGTAGTTCAGTTACACCAAGAAGAGTTGTACAATTATAACCACAGATTCAGAACATCATCAATCTTGTATCATCATTGTATGCTTCATCTCCTGCCAGCCTCCTGTGCTTTACTCCCAAGGAGCCAATAATCCAGTTATTATCTCTGTCCTGGATTGCCTATGGAGGAAAACATTTAAAAACAAATAAACAAAAAAACCCTTAAAAACAACAAAGTAAAACAGATGAAAATCTCAGCAGGAAAGAAAGCAAAAATAACTGAACTAGGACAAATTGAAATGGACCTTAAGAGAAGTTAGGTAATCGGGTGCTGTGTCAACAACAGTTCACTTGCCCAGTGCATTGTGCCTGTTGGATGTTGTGACAAGAGCCTCGGTGGCTGAGTGGTTACTCATTGTGTGGCAATCTGCAGGGTCAGCAGTCTGGAAACAGCTGTTCTGGGGGAGAAAGATCGGGCTTTATACACCGAGTTAGTTTCTGAAAGTCACACAGGTCAAAAGTCAGAATCGACTTGATGACTGGGATCTTGTCTTTCTGTACACACGCATCGTTGTCTCTGTTTTGTTAACAGAAAGCCTTCCTACGACGCGGAAACGGATCCAAGTGAGGGATTGATGAATGTCCTAAAGAAGATTTATGAAGATGGAGATGATGATATGAAGCGAACCATTAACAAAGCTTGGGTAGAGTCAAGAGAGAAGCAAGCAAAAGGGGATACAGAATTCTGAGGTGTTCAGAGCCTTTTGGGACCTGCGATGTGGAAAAACCAGTATTCCAAAGAGGGACTGGTGATGAGCTGCACGGATAACTAACGTTTGACATGTCTAGTTACACAGCCTTCTTCCAAGCAAAAGCAACGGGTATTTCCTACTGGAGGATTTATTTAAATAAAGTATGTTTATTAAAACACTTCCTGTAGTAGTTTGCGCTTTTTTGGGGGGGGGGGGGCAATCACTGCTCTTCGGTGGTGGGAGTAGGAGTTTGCTTATTTTTAAGAATGAATTTTATTTGCATTTTGCCATGAAAAACTTTAAAAAACAAAGTATTTGTTGTCATGAAATTCCAAGCATCAGCTCCTAGCCGCTGTGAGTGGCTCAGAGAAACCCTCTGGGACAGAACTGCTCCAGAGAAGTTTGCAGGCTGTTGTCCGTCTTAACCGGGTCTTTTTTGCCACGGAGCAGCTCATGAGGTTCAACAGCCAAGCACTCACCCATTGTGCCACCTTGACTCCTTGCATAAAATACACATTTGAACTTGTGCTTAAAGATTGCAATAAGAAGATTAACCCGTTTCTGTTTGCAGCTTAAGTAATGTGTTAAAAATTGCTAACATTAGAAAGTGTATTTGAGACCCATGGTGCTTTTGAGGATTGACTTAGGAAGCAGATCAAGCCGTTCTGCTGAGGTGCTTCAACATGTTCAAACTGCCAGTCCTTCTCTTCAATGGTTGTTTTCATATGCGGTGCATTATGATGCACTATTAACCTAATCAAAAGCATTTCTAGATAAAAGCATTTCTTGAAATACAGACTTGAAACTAAAACTTGACAAGGAGACAAGCTTCATTGGGTAATATAAATTTGGAAGCTATGCCGTGTATTAAATGAATTACAAAAAGAATCCATCATTTAACTGCCCTGGTGGGAGTCAGAAGCCCAGCCTTGTTCCTGGACTGCTGCTGCTGCTGGATTTGAACCATCCATCCTGTGGACTGCAGTCCCATACACAACCACTGCGCACCAGGACTCAGCTTCAATTCTACTATTTTTTTTGGGGGGGTGGGAGTGGAGCATCACTGCTCTCCGGTGGAGGGAGTACGAGGTCCAGCCCCACTGCTGGAATTGAGCCTCCGTCCCAGTGGGCCGCAGTCCCGCGCACAACCACTACACCACCGGGGCTCAGCCCCAATTCCATTTCCAATGAAGTTAGACTTTGTGCAGTTGTGAATAGTTTGTCCAGGAGTGTGCCACACAAGTTTGCCAAGAATTTCCCCTAAAACCAGGGGCTAAGAGTAAGATGGGTACAATCTTTTTTTACTTAATTGTACTTGAGCTAATAATGCAGGTAGGTGAGAGAACACAACAGAGGAGATAAACAACCAAAATGAGGACAAAGATTTTGGTGAAAGTGATGTCTATGCACAGAAAACTAGTGATGGGATAACAGTAAATTCTGAGACTTTAAGTTAAAACTGCTGTTAACAAGAACACAAAAAAGGCTCCATAGTATTGTAGAGCAAAGTGTAGGACAGGAGGCATTTCAAAACGAGAATGAGATGGGTTTTAATGGTATTGGGGTAATTAAAATAGACTTCTTTTTGGCATCACTGCCCTCTGGTGGTAGCAGTATAAGGCCCAGTTTTGGCTCCTATGGAGCCGCTGCTGGAATTGAACATCCCAGTGGACCGCAGTCCTGCGCACAACCACTACGCCACGGGGGCTCAGCCTAAAACAAACATTTGGATTGAAACTACAAGACCTGAAATTCATTATAACCTACAAGTGGGGGGAAACAAAGATTTAGTAATGCCTTTGGAAAAGAAAGCTGAGATTAAACTTGAAGAAAAGGAAAGCGCACAACAGTTTTCACAGGGCAGGTGTTTATTGTGCTACTCTCTACAACATGTCTCTACAACATGTGGCATGTTTATGTTGAACCCATTGAGTACAAGAGAAAAACAGCTAATTCTTGGGATCCAAGTTGAGTAGACAGGATGGCACACCTGCATGTCAGTTCCAGGCAGCATCAGGCAGACAAGGCTCCTTATATTGCACCCTGGGAAAGCGAGGAGTCTATTGAAGTGTCTTCCTGCAGAGGCCAGTTCCCTGCAAACACGGAAGGCTTGACTGGGTGGGTTTACCACATAGCTCGCTGGACCCCTGAGAGCTGCCCGTGGTCAGCTAAGTGGCGGAAGACGATCCGACTCAGCCTCCAGCGCCGCTTCACACCACGCGGTCGAGACGTCAAAACACAGCGGTTCCTGATTCTGACAGGACAGCTATCACGGGGGAGTGCAGCGATTTCTTCATCAGCCACTTCCTGTGGGAGAGAGGCACGTCTGTTATGCTAGATGCTTAGCTCAAAGCACAGGAGAGGGAGGAGCAAGGGTCGGACTCAGTGATGTCATGCAACCTCGGGCAGGAAACAAAGTGCCCCTGCAACCCTCAGAAACGTTTTCTGTGCTGACAACCCAACTTTGTCAGAATGGCATGGAAGACACACACACAGTTCACACTCGGCTTAGGAACATGGGTCCCAGGGGCCTCTGCCCCTTCCAGTTGACTGAGTCCCTGGGGAACAGCCAACCTGCCCACTAACCCGCAGAGAGGGCTTTTTCTGTTTTCTATTTTATACAAAATTAATGATACAGTATGTAATTTTTTATTCATTTCTGTCTGGTTTAATAACACGCTTGGGAGATTCACCCATATTGTTGCATTTTGGTAAAGTGTTCATTCTCGCTAGTGGTAATTCTATGGGAATGGACTGTAATCCACTGACCTATAGCCCAGGTGCACGAGTAGTTTCTAAACTCTAGATTGTGAACCACTATGAGCTGTGGTAGTGCTGCTGAAACATTCTTGTATAAGGTGCCGTTGT
This sequence comes from Nesogale talazaci, assembly GCA_004026705.1. Lineage (NCBI taxonomy): Eukaryota > Metazoa > Chordata > Mammalia > Afrosoricida > Tenrecidae > Nesogale > Nesogale talazaci. The sequence continues at coordinate 20,077 of PVJH01025069.1, forward strand.
GGATTGTGGATTGGCTTATTCCCCCCCCCCCCCAATATGTGTAGCTGAAGCCTTAACCTCTGGAGTGTGACCGTGGTGAATGAGATCTTGTTGGGAAAGATGTCACCAGTGAACATGTGGTCTGACCACAGTGGAGTGGCTATGAATTCAGTCACAGGAGTGTGCTTCTTAAAGGGGTGCAGGAACGCAGGCAGATGGAGGAGGGCACCACGGGAGTCCAGCTGTAAGCCAAAGAGCACGGAAGCTCTGAGAACGTGGGAGGGAGACAAGTCAACAGTGACTGTGGACCTTAGGATTGACACAACTAGAGAGAGCAGGAGCAGGGTCACAGAACTTTCAAACCTGTGGTTCTGAAGAAGGGGTGATCGGATGAGACATTTCTCAAAGATTATTTGCAATATCGAGAATGAACCAGCCTCGACACCAGCCAAGGGGAAGGCTGAGTGGAGCAGAAAGGACAAGAGTCAGTGTGGTGGGTTAGCATTTAGTCAGTCGAGCTGTGTTCTTGGGCATGTGCTTGCAAGTATGCATGTGCATTATATGACACGTGTTCTTTTTTTTTTTTGGCATCACTGCTCGACACGTGTTCTTAAAGTATGATTGATGCTGTGCTAACCTATAGAAGAGGCAAAATAACTACATTAAAATGTATGTAAATTAAATGAGATAATCATGCAGATTTGTGGGCAGCAAGATGATAGAAGAGCTTGAAGAATGAATGAATGCCTACCTACAGTATTTTTTTCTTCCCCAAAAGACCTAAGGCAGGAAATGGGGCAAAGGGAACATGAGAGCGCTGAATGGCAAAAGCTCCAGGCTAGGGAAGTCCCCAGTTTGTTGGACCGAACAGAACACTGTAGCTCTACAGTACTGTGGGGCCATCAATTTGCTGGGTAAGCTAGTTGGCAGGCCACATTCCCAGTGTCTGCCTGGCTCTTGCTGGGTACAATATGGAAGCTTCATAAACAGTGGCCTCAGCAGCATCTTTAGCTGAGTTTCTCAGCGGTTACTTTTTTTTTGTGGCATCACTGTCCTGGTGGGAGTAGGAAGCCCAGCCTTGCTCCTGGAGAGCTGCTGATGGATTTGAACCGCCAACCCTAGGGGCCGCAGTCCTGCACACAACCACTATGTTGCCAGGGCTCAGCCTTAGCGGTTACTTCTTCCTCCCTACATTTACACAGTTTAAAGCCAGAGGGTAAAAAGCCCTTAGTGTTCCAGGGTGCTCTGCTAATTGCTCATCTGGCTTAGTCCAGAAGAGACCGTCACTAGAGAGGTATAGGGTCTTACGGTTACAAAGCCATGCAGGAGCAGGACAGACAGCCTCATGGGAAGGCACTCCGAGTGCACCATAAGCACAGCACGGGGCATAGGAAAGCAGGACAGGAATGGCACATGCAAGACAGTCTATGTGCTAGGCATGTTGTCTTATGTATCAGAAAGGCTGTCAACCCAAAAGCTGGAATAAACTTGCGGAGACCTTAGGTCAAAAAGAATGTCCAATATTCTTCAGGTCATTTCCTAAGGATTGCCAAATGAAATAACTGAAGGTTGATAATATAGCAGCTCTGTCTAATCTGAGCCTCACCGAAAGCATTTCCAAGGGGTTGGTTTGTGCCGACTTACGTGTTTGTCCCATATAACTAGGGATCTAAGTCATTATGAGCAATATCAAATGTATCCTGACTAGAGCTAATGATTTTGTGATACTAAAGGACTCAGTTAACCAACCTGAAGGTCTTTCGGCAAAATGGTATTCTTCCTGAGTGCATTGATCCGTAGCCTCTCATCCGCATACTCAAAGGCCATTTTTCGTCTTTTCACATCTCGCAGCATTCTCCAATTTACATAGTAACCTCGAACTTGGCCTGAAGCTGACGAAGGAACCATCTGAGGGACAAAGACAGGAACAGTGAGGCCCGTCAACCCAGGTCATGTCCCCACAACCTGTAATCCTGTTAGTCACTCTTCATGACCTAATGTTTGTAAGTTTTCTTACACCTGAATAATAATTTTTAAAATAATAGACTTCTAATGGATGTACCCCTAAAGAAAACTGGTAGTAATTAATACACTGCCATGTTGGAAGGCAAAACATTTTCAGAATTTTTCCCCCTATCAATTCTAATCACATTCATAAAGTTTTCAGTGGCTAATCCTTCAGAAGTGGGAAATGTGTTTACTCTTCCCAGTCTGTTGGTCTGGGTCGAAGCTTCTGGCATACTGTACCACCTTTCACCACAGTGACACACTGTCAGTCATACAGTCAAATGCCCCTTAGCAGACTCTCATCGGTGTACTTTGGCCATGTAGTCAGAAGAGAGAAGTCCCTGGAAGACATCAAGCTGGGGAGAAGGGGGACAGAGAACAGGAGGAAGCCCCTCAAGAAGCTGGACTACCACCGTGGTTTTCACAATGGGCTCAAAGATGCCAATGGTGATGCAGGGTGGGACAGGGCTTCCTCATGTTGTGCGTTGAGTTAGATCCCGACTTGAGGGTACCTAACAGCTTAAAAGCCAGACAGAAAAGTCTGCTTCTTGCCTCATCTCTCACCAGTCAAGTGACTACCCCCCACATAAGGTAGCCGCTACACTAACCTGTGTATCCTCCAGAGGATCACACCCCTCCATGTAAACCCTTCCCTTTTTTTACGTTTACTGAACAGTCTGTCTCTGCGTCACTCACTGCCAGTGACTCAATCCTTTCTTCTCCTACCTGTATGCCAAGTGTCCCTTTTTAAGGGCTGCATAGATTTCCACTGTGGAAAACTGCCCCCCTAATTCATTTAAGCTTTGGCCTATTACTGGTGGGCACGTTAGCCACATCTCACAGTTCATCACTACACACAAGCCCGCAATGAATAACCTGTATCCCATCACTTGCTATGTGTATCCTGTATATCCAAGATAAATTCTTGGTAGCCAGATTTCTGTACCAAAGGCACTATGATATTACCATTGGTGGAGTGTTTCGTAGTACACGTGGCCTGTAATAATACTAAGACCGCTATAAATCACCTATTATTCACATGAGGATCGTTTAGAGTTCTGACACTCAGGCATAGGGAATGTAGACCATAAGAAATATCCTTTCTCAAACAGGAGCAAACATTGCATGCTATCTAAACTGTACTAAAACAAAACAATAGGGGTTTCCTATAATATCTTTTCCTAAAAAAAAAAAAGTGTATAGTAGAAAATAAAACTTAAAATGACAACATTATCATGAAAAAAAATTCTAAAACCTTTTAGGAAAAAATTATGGAGTGCCTTCTATGGAGCAAATGGCCAGGAGGAAATAGAACAATTTTATCATCACTTTTGGAAATGAAAGCACCTTGGTGGCACTGTGGGTTAGGCATTGGGCTGCTAACCACAAGCCGGGTGATTCAAACCAAGCGCTGCTCCTTGGGGGAGATGAGGCTGTCTGCCACTATCAAGGGCTACAGGCTCGGAACACACAGGGCTGGCAGGAGCTGGAATCAGCTGCATGGCAGTGGGTTTTTTTGGAAATGAGAGGATTTAAGTATAGATTTGGCACATGGTTGAATTAAATGAAAAACAGCATGGAGGTGTAGGGGAGTGGTCACTGTTTTAGGGAACACCTTAAATTGGCATAAATGGGATGATACTTAAATAGACTCTGAACGATAGACAGAATTTTAATACAGCTGGGAGGCAAGGCAGGGGAAAAGGCAAGGTCGGCTTATAACACATGTGGCAATAAGCAAGTTATATCTGTATGACCACATGAACGGAAAGCAGCGGTTATGGGGAGCATTCTTGAAGGGCAATTCGAAGTTTGCCTATGAAAGAGAAAGTTATAGGAACTCAGAAAAAAAAAATCTGGAGCTTTTTCTTTGAAATTAGAACAATTACTAACTTATGTCTCTGTCTTCTAAAAAGGTGTTTATTTATTTTAAAATGTCTTTTTTTTTTTTTTTTTACATAACATTTTCTGGCTATAACAATAATACACCTTAAAAATAAAACATCAGAGTCTGGTGGTGTAAGTGGTTGAGTGCTGGACTGCGGCCCGCGGGCTTGGCAGTTCAAATCCAGCGGCGGCTCTCAGGAGCAGCACCAGGTAGCACCCACGACCACCTGAGGCAGTGATGCCCTCCCCCCCCCCAAAAAAAAAACAAAAAAAAATAAAACATCAGCTTATATTTTCTGTGATTGTGCAGTCTTTTGTCCGTTTCTTTCTCCAGCAGGGTCAGTGTTTGACCGAGTTAGAGTAGCACTTTTGGGACTGAGACCGGATTCTGCTCTGCTTTGCATACCTCCAGTTCTGTCCCTACAGATCTCCCATACTTCGATCCCCTGAAACTTTCACTGGCCCTCAAGGTCTGCTACCACTGGACTCTACTACCTCCTCATCTAATCTTACTATCTCCATCACCCACAATCCAACCCCAAAGCTGCTGCTGGAGTTCTTTTCCAAGCAGATAGGTGTCTGCCTTGCTCATCATTGCAGCTTCAAGACCATTCTCAAGCCCTGGGCTCTACCTCCCACTACCCCTTCAATGGTAGTCATCTCCCACTGCTTGTGCCAGCACCACCCCCCATCCCCACCCCCACCCCCCAATTTGTCTTCCTTCTGCTGTGAGCTTAGATGCTCACTCAATCACTCCAGTTTTCTTCTGGTCTGTTTCTGATCACTTAATCCACATTCCTTGGCATCTTAGCCTCCAAAGATTTTTATCCCCTTCTCTTCTTTAGCTCTTGAATTCCAGGCTTTTTATTACCAAGATGGGAAACTCCTCTATTTAGTGTTTTGTTTTGTTTGGGGGGTGGGGTGGTGTATCTCATTCTATATAACTACTTACTTTCTAGGCTGCTGCTTTTAAATTCCCAAGACAGTAGTACTTTGATCTCTCTGGGACTTTCAGTCCATGGATTCTAAAACCTTTCCATTCTCTCCCCTTCTGACCGTCTTCCTCTCCCTTATTCAGCCTGAACTCTGTGGCTCATAAGTGCAAATCTCCTCTCAGGCCCCTCTCTCGCTTCACGCTACTTGCTCTGATTCTCCAAACTACTTTATACCGTCTTCTCTTTCCTGAAACTCCCAACACCTGCTCCCAGATGCCCCCAACCAGTTGATGACCACACTTCCACCTTACTGCTGAAATTAGAAGCAATCCAAGACAGCATCCACAAAATCTCACTACAGCACTTACTTATGCAGATCTGAAGCCATAGGATCTAGCCGTTCTTTGATCATTCCATAGTTCAATCACACCAAGCAGTATCGTACAATTGCTACCACAATCACTTTCCAGACTAGGCATCCTGGTTTTACAAGTCTGCTCTGTCCTACAGGAGCCCTGGAGTAAAACGGTAACTCATTAGGCTGTAACCACAAGGTCAGAAGATCGAAACCACCATCAGCCTCTCCATGGGCGAAAGACAAGACTATCTATTCCGTAAAGACTTACCGCCTCAGAAACCCACGGAGGCACCTTGATTCTGCCCTGCAGGGTTGCTCTGAGTTAGAAATGGTTCATCAGTTTACTTTTTCTCAGTCCAAAACTGCTGCTACTGGCCAAGTGAGGTCACAGTATATGTGATATGTAACTAAGGCAACTATCATGAAGCTTATATTTTGATTTAACTTAAAACCGAAGCAATGAAAAATGAGCTCTGTGTCCAATACACTTTTGTTTGGGTAGAATTATACTTTCCGTTTTAACCCCGAGATATTTTGCAAACAGACTGAGGTGCCGTTGGTGTTAAATCTAAACTGGATGTTGCAAGAAACAATGTAAAATATCTCCGGTCGCCAGCAACTTCCACGGTTACATGGAAAGGCGAATTCTCGGTCCTCCTTTCCATGGATCTGCAAATCTGAGCAGGGACTTGGTCTCCCTGCTCCTGGAGAGTGACTTCATCCGCCCCCCGGGTCCACCACCCTTCTTTTCCGTCCTCCCTCCAAGACAGGTCACCTCCTTTTCAATCTCTTTGGCTCGGCCGCATCTCCCCGACCTCCCTCGGGCCTCGATCTTTGCACATGTTTTTCCCCATCTACCCTCACTTCTTTACAAGTTGAGGCCAATTTTTCAACGTCAGCTGTTTCTGAAAACCGAATTGGTTCGTGTAACAGGGACCTCCCTAGAACCACGCCAGAGGGGGACGCTGAGGAGGGAGGACTTCTGGGACAAACCCAGACAGTAAGGAACGGTCGGTGTGTCGTGGGGGCCCTGTGAATCTTGGCATTTTGGGGGGTGAGGTGAGGGTAGGCGGGATAAAGACCTGGGTCTGACCTGTCGGACGGTGCGCAGGAGCGAACCCAACATGGAGGCCGCCATCTTATCCGCCGTAAATGTCAACACAGGCCGACTTTACGAATACAGCCGTAAAAAGACGGGAACGAGGGGCGGGGCCTACACTCTAAAGGGCGGGGCGGAACCGCAAGCGTCCACGGACTTCCGGTTCCACGCCCGGGACGTCCTGGGCAGATCTTTAGTTCTACAGGAAGGCGGGGTTAGTCGTGGAGCTTGCGTTCTCGCGGTACTTAACGGGATTTGGGCAAATTAAAAGTCCGGGACACCAGTTTGACGTTGTGGGGTTATGTGACGCTCCCGGTGGATCGCTTTTTTCCTCGTCATTTCTAGACACCCTCAAAACATACCGATGTGTACTCCGCACCCTTGTAGCGCACCCATCGCTGCTTCGTCGTCACCAACTGCTCCAGCCTTTGCTCAGGCCGGGTCAGACCCCTCGTGCTTGCCTCCTCCACTCAGTTCAAGCACAGCAGCAGCCTGCCCGAAATCGGAAAGCTTACCAATCCCTCCGCTGCCAACCGCCCGAAAAGCTTGCACATCTCTCCTTGCAAAGGCCCTACAATTATTTCCATTTTTTGAATAGGGGAACTGAGGCTCACAGAGGCTCAGGGGCAACACCAGATAGGTAGTCAATAGTTAATTGGGGGCGAGTCTACATCCCGCGGAGTGAAAAGCGGGCCGTTTCACATCAGGCTCGCATCACTGTGGTTGTGATGTGGTTCCCACGTTAGTTTCCTAAATGGCTCCCAAACTACAGTGTTGCTGTTTTCCAACCCAGCCGCCAGTGAGCTTTTGAAATCAACCCTCAATCTAAGACTGCCATCTAATCGGTATTTTCAGGCTTTGCTTTTTTATGACGTGCCTTGGTGGAGCAGGTATAGTTCTGCCTCAGTGAATGAGCGTTATTGGAAGTTTTGGGCTGTCTCCAATCCTCATTGTTAGCGTAGTTTCCAAGCATTTAAGTTTTTGTTTTTGTTTTTTTGCATTTGTTTTTAAATCTATCCAAGTCAATGCTTGTATTTTAGTTTCAAAAGCTGTCTTATACATACCCGTATGCTTTCCTTTTCTCAACATTATTTAAAATTTCAAACCATTGGCTAAAATAATGATTGTGTTAGGGGATACTAGAGAAGCAAACTCATCTGTAAGAGAATTTTTATTTAAAAGGACTGGTGTTTTGAGAAACATCCTAGCTCAGTTCAGGTGAAGTCCATATACCTTTTGAACTTGCACTCTTAAGAACTTTTGAATTCTAAGACCAATTAGTTCTTATGACATGGCCCTGCTTGATGCTTCCCCTCATAAAGTGATCCCTGAAGAGAGTGGTAGCAAAGTGTGTGAAGAAACCAGAGGGTGTTTGGCTATCAGAAAGAATAGTGTCTGGGGTCTTTTAAGACTTGTCTTAAAACTAACAGCCATTTAAGTAAGCTGTCAGCTAAATCTGCACAGAAGAAGCACATAGCCTGGGTGATTCAAGGTTGGTAAATAATATAAATAAATATTAAATTCCAAGACTGAAGACGGCAATTGAATTAGAGCTTAAATTCAAACTCCTGGTTTGCAGAAGACTGTAAAAGTCCAAAATCCATTTGCAGAATCCCTGCACGAAGTAAGCCGCCAGTGAATTCCTTCTGACCATTGACTAGGGATTTGAATAGACTTGCTTTCAGAGAGCATTGCAAAGTGGATTAATGCAGATGTAAATTTGACACTTTATCATTTGTTCTTTTAAAAACTTTTATTTATTTAATTAATCATTTTACTGGGGGCTCATACATCGCTTATCACAATTCTTACAGTGCTGAAGTCTCCCCTCCAAATAGGAGGCTATGTGTAGATCCCTGTAATTGGCTCCCTCTCTACTCCACCTTTCCTCCACCCATCTGGTATCTCCACTCTCACTATTGGTCCTGAAGGGTTCATCTCTCCTGGGTTCCCTGTATTTCCAATTCCCATCTGTACCAGTGTACCTCTTTCAGTCCAGCTGAATTTGTAAGGTAGAATTGGGATTATGATAGTTGAGGGGAGGAAGACTTTACGAACTAGAGGAAAGTTGTATGTTTCATCACTACTTCACTGTACCCTTACTGGCCCTTCTCCTTTCCGTGACTCTTCTGTAAGGAGGTGTCCAAATGCTCACAAATGGGCCTTGGTTCCCCACCCTGCACTCCCCCTCATTCATTGTGATGTGGTTCTTGTTCTTTGATGCTTGATGCCTGCTCCCTTCGACCCCTCGTGATCACACAGGCTGGTGTGCTTCCATGTGGGCTTTGCTGCTTCTGTGCCACATGACTGCTTGTTTACCTCCCAGCCTTTAAGACTCCAGCTGCTTTATCATTTGGTAGCCGGGCACCATCAGTTTCCTCCACCCTGTTTGCTTCTGCACCATTTGTCTTCAGTGATCATATCGGGAGGGTGAGCACATAATGATATGATTTTTGTTCTTTGATGCCTGATAACTGATTCCACACCTCATGGTCGCACAAGCTGGTGTGCTTCTTCTGTGGTGGGCTTTGTTGCTCATGAGCTAGCTGGCTGCTTGTTTACCCTTAAGCCTTTAAGACCCCAGATACTATATATTTTAGTAGCCAGGCACCATCAGTTTTCTTCACTATTCTTGCTCATGCGCCCACATGTCCTCAGTGATCGTCTCAGGAAGGTGTGCACACAGTGATAAGAATTTTTCCTGTTTGATGCCTGAGACCTGATCCTTTCAACACCCTGTGGCCACACTGACTGGTGTGCTTCTTCCGTGTGGTCTTGGATACTTCTCAGCTAGTTGACCGTTCGTTTATCTTCAAGCTTTTAAGACCCCAGATGCTATATCTTTTGATAACTGGATGCCATCAGCTTTCTTCATCACATTTGCTTATGCACCCATTTGACTATAGTGATTGTATTGGGCCAGTGAGCATCATAGAATACTGATTTAATAGAACAAAGTATTCTTGCATTGAGGGAGTACCTGAGTGGAGGCCCAATGTCCATCTGCTACCTTAGTACTAAACCTATAAATATATGTACCTAGATTTATTCCCTCATCATAAATATATTTATATGTGTACATGCCTGTGTTTAGACCTCTACATGTGCCCTTTGCCTCCTAGTTCTTTCCTCTATTTCCTTCTACCTTCCTCCCGTCCCACTGTCATGCTCAGCCTTCATTTGGATTTCAGTACTTCTTAAGCCCTACGAGGCTTTTCACACCCTCCTCGCCACCAATTCTGGACCACTTGTTGTTCCCCCACCTCTGGGCCTGTCCATGCCTCCTCCTTCCCCCCACTCCTCAAACATTTTTTTCTTTAAAGATCATTTTATTGGGAGTGCTTACAACTCTCTGACCCATTTAAAATTATTCCATTTTTTGCTACTTTTGTCTTTCTTTAGATTGAGGTTCTTCTTTGTCTTGCTCTTGGGGATTTTTTGGGTATGACTTTCTGCAAGTGATATTCCAGATCAGTAAATGTATAGGCATAGTAACGGGATTAATAGTTTTAGGGTGTGGAGCCCTGATTCCATAGGGTTTACAAGGTGGGCTCCTGACTGCAAGGTGGACAGTTCCAAACCTCCAACCGCACCTTGGGAGGAAGACAGGGCCTTCTACTCCCAGAAAGAGTTACAGTCTTAGAAACTCACAGGGGCAGTTCCACCCTGTCGTTTAGGGTCGCCGTGTTGTAAGTCAACATTGACTTGAGGGCTTTGCCTGAGGGGTGGAGTGGGGAAGGAGTTAGGATAAAGTGACCAGATTTTAAGTGGGGTGGGGGTGGGGTGTCCTTGATTAAAAAATTTGGTCAATATGGAGCAACAAAAAATTTCATAGAATGCAAAAATAGTATTGTAATATACTTACTTTAATTTTAAAAATGCCACCGGACGCTGTTACATTGTTAAAAAGTGGGACGACTGGTCACCTTAGGTTAAGAGGAAATGGGAAGCTAATAATAACAAGGACCCCTCACGGTCTACACTAGGTTGACCTTTTTAGTTTCATCCCTGCCTACCTTTCCCCTTACATTTTCGGAGCAGTTGGACCTGCTCGTGTCCCTCAACCTGCTGAATGTTTTTACTTCCACACATCTGCACACGTGACTTCCACTCCCCTGTTTTACCTTCCAGTATAAGTGACAGAAGGTCTCCCTCAAATAACCTTCAGGTTAGATGCTTTCTCTTCTTCATTCTCTCAGAACCCCTACACGTTTGTATTGATTAGGGCCCAAGACAATGAGTCACTTGTATGGGCAGAAGGGGTTAGTGGTGGACATTCCCACTACACCCGAAGAATGTTTTGTGAGACTTGTTTACCTGTGCGTCTCCATCACTGTGGGTCGCTCATGGTACGCTTCATTCTACGAGATGCGGTGGAATGCCTTAGAGAATTGTGTTAGTCCAGGAATACTAGAGAAACAAATTCATAGACACTCATGTGTATAAGAAAGAGCTTTATATACAAGAGCTGTTGGACACTGAGAAAACATCCTCACCCAGTCCAGATCAAGTCCATAAGTCAGATATTAGCCCATATGTCTGATACCAGTTTATAAAGTCCTCTTCAGACTCACAAAACACATGCAATGATGCCAAATGCAGGAAGATCACAGGTTAGTGGGTGGGAAGTCTTGTCAATTCAGTGTGGTGTTGTAAACATTTTAGCGCTGGCAGGGGTCTCCACATCACTTCTCCAGGTCCAGGATTCTGACTGCATCAAAGTAGGTCTATGTGGTTTCTCCTCAGGGATGTCTCATAGGGAGTGAGAGAGAGTATTCTGCTTTCAAGCAAGAAAATACAGGATTTCGCCAGAATTCTCAGGAGAAGGTCATGCCCACCCAAAGGCCTCATTCTGATTGACAGTGTAGACACCATCCTTACACTCTTAATTCTCTCAAATTGACACCAGATTATGTAACGGTAATGGTTACCGTATACCCAAGTGTAAACCTAATTTTACCACAAAAACTGCTTTAAAAATGTGCTGAAAAACTTGGCTCATACATGAGTATATACAGTATGTTAAATAAAGTAGGTAAGAGGAAACAAAAACTATGATGGTAGACTGTGATGGGAAATGATGTTATGTCTTCCTAAGTTAGGGTGCTGACTTGGTGCAATTTCAATCAATATCTCTAATGGAAGCTTTCTTAATAAATAGAAAAGAGAGCTTTTTGAACAAAATGATTATAAATCATAAATAAGAGACTAAGTGAGATGGGATGTGGTGGAAAGCTATGATTTTTTTTTTTTTAAGCTATGACACTTTTAGGAGATGTGTTAGTCTGGGTAGACTAGAAAAACAAATTAAGGGAGACACTCATATATAAGGGAGAAGTTTATATTACAGGAGCAATTGAACATTAAGAAAACATCCCAGTCCAGATCAAGTCCATAAAACATATTAGCCCATATGTTAGTCTGGGTTAGAGGAACAAATTCATTGACACGCATATGGATATAAGGGTATGGTTTATATACAAGACAAATGGGACATTGAGAAAGCATCCCAGTCCAGTCCACTTCAAAGTCATAAGTCCGATATTAGCCCATATGTCCGATACCAGTCTATAAAGTCTCCTGACTCATGAAGTCACAAGCCAGGGGTGCAGAGTCCCGGCATTGGCAGGGGTCTCCCCTTGGCTCCTCGCTTCCAGGGCTCAGGGTCCATCAACAGCATCCAGTGGTGGTAGAAGCAACTGGCAGTGGTCTCCAGGTGGCTTCTTCAGCTTCAGAGGTCTGGTTCTATCAGGGCAAGGCCATGTGGCTTCTCTTCATGTTCCTTCAGCTCCTCGGACGCTGCCATCTTCTCTTGTTT